>VXBC01011956.1:10615-93238 GCA_013399945.1 Ploceus nigricollis
GTTTTTTTTTTTTTTTTTTTTTTGACAGCAGTTGGTGCTGGTGAGTTTTATGGCTCTTCTGTGTAGTTCATTCCTGCTGATATTACTGTGGTTCTGTAAGCAATATAGAAATAAGGTCCACAAAAAATGCTGTGATTCAGGTAGGCCTGAAACCCTCATAAGTGACTTCTCCTTCAGCACAAGCATGTAGCAGTAGGTGTTTAATTGAATACGTATTTTTTAACAGATAGAATGGAAAGAGATTTCAAAAAGGCATTTTAATACCGTGCCTATTTCAGTAATGAAAAGACAGCCAATTAATATTTTCAGTATATATTTAGAATATTTTGTTTTCTTAATTAGCTCAGATGAGTTCTGGCTCTGCAGTAGGAACATGTAGGTGAGCCTTCTGTGGAATACTATTTTGTAGAATTGAAATGTGCTGACAGGCAAAGAAAAAGCTGTACTGTTACGTGAGGGTTGGAAGTTGGGCAAGATTTTTTTCTACAGTATGGAAAGCCAGATGGGCCACAGGTTCCTACCAGAAGTGGTGGGGGTTTTTTTGTTTTGTTTTGGTTTTTTGTTGGTTTTTTTTTTTCTTTTTTTTTGTTAATTCTGTTGTGGCTTTTGATCACTAAGTAAAAAGAATATAAAGAAAGTCCCAAAGAACTTTTGGTGTTACTTGCTTTGGAGGTTGAGGTGGTTTTGTTTGTTTGTTTTATTATTTAAACTAAAAATCTACTCAAAGATCTACTTAGTTCTCTAGTAGTTTTTGAAAGGCTATGCATATGTCCTACCTGTGGGAACTCCTATAGTAATGGCATGATGTACAAATGAGAAAGGATGAGAATTGAGACAAGCTGTCCAGGCAACTACAGCCTAGTAGTTGTATTCATTTTGCTTGTAGTTGGACCTTGATCTTAGACTATTTCTATGGTAAGAGGTATGTACATATGGTTGACAAGACTTACTGTGGGTTTCATCACATTCTCTGTTTTTCACATTTTCATTTATTTTAAAAGAAGTTTGCCAAATTATTAATTATATTTTTTCATAGAGGTGGTTTGAATGCAGTTGAGAATTACAGGGTCTAGGACTGTCACAGGGATTGAGAGACAATTGTAAGGATTGCCCTAAATAGGCAAGTGTTGTGGATTCTGGTGGGTTTGGTCCTTGAGATTTCAGCAGTTTGGGAAAGCAGTGAAGTCAATGTTGGCAAGCAGTACATTTTTTTCTGCACTTCTCTGTGGCAAAAAAAGGTCATGAATGAGGAAGCTCTGGCTGAACGGGACAGCTTGAAACTGGGAAATTTATGTTCTCAGGGCATTTGGCTGTTTGTCCTGTTCAGATACAGGCTTTGAAAACTGGTTGTGCATTTCATGGGTTTCACTTTTACCAGAAGGAATTTTATTTACAAAATAGGTGTTTACAAAAATAAGTTTCACATCTTTTACTTAGGAGATTGCATGGGTTTAGATTTTTTCGAAGTGTGGTCCTTGGAATTCCTACAGCTGTGCTATGCTGATGACTTTCATGGAAGTGTTGCTCTCTGCAGTTGTACAGTCTGTATGTTTATGGTAAATCTGCTTTGGGAGAAAATGAAGGTGAATCAATAATGTTTTATGTAGCTTCCTTAGACTGCTTTAACCACCATGCCTTTCAAAGACTAGAACAAGTTCTTTGTTCTAGGAAAATTAAATATGTTGGATAAGAAAAGTGAACGCAAGGCAGCAGTAGTCAAAATAATATCTTGACCTCAATAGCTGATATTTTAAAAGATCCTTTTCCTTTTTTGGTATTGTATTGTTTTCCCAAAACCATCTTGCAATTTTTTTTTTTTAACTCAATTGAAGTGCTTAAATTAACCTCTCTGTCAAAACTGAAACATGCTAGGTTCTGTCTGAGCATAAGGAAACACTTCTTTACTGTGAGGGTGTCTGAGCACAGGCAGTGGTTACGCAAGGGAGTTGTGGAGTCTCCTTCATAGAGAGGCCCTTTCTGTTTTTACCTGTGGTGTTTGTCACTGACTAGCGGCAACATGAAATGAGCAGTTTTGACTTTTGCTATCTGATAATTTTCAAATAGCAGGAAAGGAATGCTTTGAACAGTAAAATGAACTATTTCTGGGTGTACTGAAACAGTTTTTAAGCCTGGAGTGTATGTCCTTTATTAAACCCAAGGGCTAGTTTGAAACAAGTTTGAACTGAGTTCCTTTATGACTGCAGTTAAAACTTGAGTATTTCATGTCTTCAGAGGGCCTGAACTGTAACAGAACTCACACATGAAGAGTGATAAATATTAAGCAGACAAAGCTAGGAAACACAGAGATGACATAGCTTGAAGTCTGCCTCTGCAGAGCTGGCTGTATTTTGTTTGCTGCTGTCAGTCTTCTAGCAGCATTTAGAGTGTGAGTACATTGAATTAGGGGAAAATCAGTGTAGAGGCTTTACATTCCAATTTTATATTACTGAAGAAAAATGAAACTTAAATGCACCAGTTAAATCTTATCAAATTTTTGTTATGTAGATTATTTTAGTAGTTGTGCATTAGGGTTTTGTGTGGTGACCTCTGACTGACAAGAGAAGAATAGGTGAGTGATGTCATGCAGGCAAGAATGAAGAGGTCATGGTACAGCTTGTGTGATGTGAACTAAATCTCTTAAATACAGTAGGTATAGATAATTCCTTTTGAAAACGTGCAGGAGGAACAACTGCTCAAGTTTTTCCCTTAGAAAACGTTCATATTTAGGCTTTAATGATGATACTGTGGTATCTCACTGTTCTGCAGTAAAAAAAAAAATCCACATTTATGTACAAAGGGGTGTGTTGGGTGATAAAGATGATAGATTTGGATTACACTGGCATGCTTTAATTCCACACTAGTTCCTCACTATACTTGAAATAATGTCCATGTCTTTTCCCAAGCAGTCTATGCAGTTGAGTAACTTGTGTTCTGTCTGTGTGATAGCTTCAATTCTTGTTCTGTCCCTTGTCCATAGCTTCTGCCAGTTGCAGAAATTTTATTTCCTATTGCATCTGTGCTCATACCTTCATACCTCATTTATTCCCATGCATTAAGTGCTTCCAAATATAATTAAAATTTCTATTTGAGATCTTTCATGTCCCTCTTTTTAGTTTTATTGGTGCAGTTGGATTATGTTCATTCTCTGGAAGAGGGAAGACCATGTAGTAAATAGTTTAGTTCATTCAGAAGTTTCTTTTAGCAGTGTAGTGACTGGGCACAGGTAAAGGTCATGGTTTGACACATAAGAAATCCAAATAATGTGAAAACAAACAGCTGAAAAATGGTAGATTGGTATATTTGTATGCAGCGGTCAAAAAAGTGTAACTCCTGTTTTGGAGTATTTAGCAATAAATATGGCAATATTTACCTAAATGTCAAACAAAGTTATCAAAGTTGGTGGAGGAAATGCCAATTTTCAGTTGTCTGTGTAGGTTAGGATGATGTGGATGGTGTATCTGTGTGGTGCGTTGGCCTTGGCCAGCAATTAAGCACCCTCCAACCACTCAGTCACTTTCTCTTGCAGTAGGATGAGAGAAAGAATGGGAATAGCAGGAGCAAGAAAAAGCTTGTAGATTAAGATGAAGGCAGTTGAGGAAATAAAGGGAGAAAGTTAAAAAAAAAAATTTAAAAAACCCCCAGAACCAAATAAAAAACAAACAAACAAACCCAAACCAACCAAATTGCCAATCAACAAAAAAGCCCAGCTAAGTGATGCAAAGGTGAAATGTTTGCCATCACTCACAGAGGTGCTGTCTGGTGCTCAGTCTCTGAGACAAGAACACTACCTTGGAAGAACTACCCCATTTTATATTGCTGAGCATGATGGTTTATGGCTTGGAATATCCCTTTGTGTTAGCTCCAGCCTTCCTCCCACCCTCAGCCTACCCACTGTGGGGGCAAAGTGGGAAACAGAGAAGGCCTTCATGCTGTGCAGCACTGTTCAGCAATAGCTTAAGCAGTGATGTTAGCAGCATTGTTTTAGTCACAAATTTGAAACACAGCACCATATAGGCTTTTAGGAAGGAAGTTAACTCAATCCCAGCCAAACACAGTGCAACCTACTTAGCATCAAACTGGCTGTGATGGAGCTGTGAATTTTGTGTCCTCAGACAGTTAATTCAGGCTTCTCTGCAGCAGAGGTGCAGCAGTGTGGCTGTGCCCTGTCTGGACTCTGCTCCTGAAAAGAGTGCATCTACTTTGTGTTGGCACATGCCAAGAGACTGGCCCCTGGATGTCCATCTCAGCAGTGTGTTCCAGGTTAAGTGTTGACCAAAGCATAATAAAAATACCTTGTCTTACATGAGCAAATCTTGATTGATTTCTAGATTTTTTTGAGAGTTGAGTCCTTCTCCTGCTCTTCCCATTAGGAGTCAGAAGGAATGCCTGCTGTTTTTGTTTAGAGTGCTGAGCTAGATTTAAACTAACCTGTTGCTTTTATGATTGCAGAACTAAGCAAAATGTTTTAATGATTCATTATCATTTGTGTTCTATGAGTTCAAGTGTAGTATGAGAAAATGTCAGTATTGCCGTCCCTGTTTTGTTCTCTTGTCCTACCACTTTCCTTCTACTCATAAATTAGTAAATAGGTTTTGATAGGGTCAGACCCCTTTGTCCCTAGGCTTGCTAGCTGCCATTTAACATAAGTGACAAGTTTTCACCCATGAATTTTACAAGCTTGAGTGTTTATTTGCAATGTCCTTTCAGTCGGATTCGGGGAGGTTATTAGAGATCTAATAAGGCTGTACTGCATTCACAGCTGAATGAGTCCATCTGCGCCTTGCAGAGAGGGCTGTGGGCTGCCATGAGGCACAGTGCTGCTTACATAAGGAGGGAATGGCTGGGAGTGCTCTAATTCTGTCTTCCTCCCTCCACATTGAGTTGTCATCTGTGGCTTCTAGCAGAGAGCACCTGCTTGCTGACTCAACTCCTGAGGTCAAGTGTTGGTGAAGGCTGTATCACAGCTGAGTTCAGCCAAAGTGATTATTGCTGCTCTGTGAGGGACAATAAATTCAGGAAAGACATTACAGGTTGTAACATTAGGAGTATTCAAGTAAGACCATCTTTAAACTGAAAGTTTGTTATCATTGATAGGTACTTTGCAAATCCGATTCTTCTATTTTTGGCACTTTGGACAAACTGTAAGAATATAGACAAAAATATGTTTGACAGTGCATGTTGACAAAGATGTGTTTGATGGTGCATAATGAGCTAAGTGCTCCCTGTTTAGGTTAATTGTATTGATACTTGATTGTCTCTCCCAAGCTGTGAAGGAATAAGGTTGATTTATGTTGCAGCTAGACTAACATGCAAATTGAAAAAGAAAATAGAAAGTGACAGTAGCTTCTGCACTGTTTCTATGCAGCTAATACTAATAAATGCAAATGTTTGAAACTTTCCTTCTGTTCAGCAAGGTTTATAGTTTGTTGTAGTGTGGAGACCTGAAAGAATCACTTATTTTTCAGGAGATTTGTTACTCAGATAGTCATTTTCTGTTTTCTCTGTCTGTGTTTGTTTATGGACATTAGTAAGAAGTTGCTCTCTAATAAGAGCATGTGATTGTGTTGATGTTATGTACTAAATCAGTTAATGTCTTGAACTAAAACCTCAGACTTTTAATTCTGTGTTTTTGGCTTGAATGGCATTCTGAATTGCATTAATTCATTAAAAAAGCAGACTTGTGTTTTCATCTGCCAGAGTATACCTGACAATAAATAGATTGCTTAATTTGTGTTTCTAATATTTATATTTTTCTGAGAGCATAAGCATCATATTGGCTATTAATGAGATTCTTGCTAATATGATAAATGATAAATTTGTCCATCAAATGTTGTATCATTATGTTGGTTTTTTTCACTTGGGTACCCAGGGAATGTTTAGAATTTTTGCATTTTTTTTAATAGAAAAATTTCTCAGTGCATTTAAAAATACAGCATTCATGCCCCGCTGCCAGCTTCTCGAACTTGCTTTTCTCTGCATGTTTTTTTGGTATTCAAAAGTGTTGGTCTTTAAGATAGATTCAGTATTTTGCAGCATTTGGCTTGTTTGATGATCCAAGCTGATACACCAAAAGCATTTTCTCCCTCTGATATTGGGAAATATTATTTTATTGCTGATTTATCTGAAATACAGTAGTGTAGGTTATTACTTTGACTTGTTAGGAAAGAGGTATCAGTGTAAATAAAGTTTTCGTTGGGATACTGATTCTTCTAACAAACAAATTGTGTCAAACAGTTATTTCATTTTAGAAACAGTTTTTATTATAACATTGAAATTAAAACAGACCTGAGATGTACTTCATGAGGCTGTGACACCTGCCTGAAAAGTCAAAATATGGCTCACTCACTTGTTACTTCTTTAATTGACAGTGTCTTTCCTGGTCTTACTGTCCTCCTAATTCTAAACACAATGTAACAGTTTAGGCCTTGCTGTTACCCAGTTGTTTGATTTCAGGAGGGATATTTTTCTGAATACTCTCCTTGTTAGTAGAAGAGTAAGCTATAGAGTCATTTCCTACATCTTTAATAAAAAGGAGTTGTACAACTCTCTGAAATATCCAGTATTTAGTAGGTGATAGAGGACCAGACTGTTTTAGTGACAATACAAAGGAAAAAAGACATTATAGTCTCATCTCTCCCATAGGCTACTTCAGACATAGTGTTAATGAATAAATGAGTTTGTGTTTTAATTTAAACCTGTATTAGATAGCGGTCCTGCCCTTTGAGTAAAAGTGAAGCAATTGAACTTTCAGAATTCTTTAATGTTCAAACTGGACTGTTTTTGTGGACATACTGACTGTAACTACCTAGAACAGACTTCAGTCTAATCTCCCAATAGCTGAGCCTTTGAAAACTTCTGGAGTCTAACCTAAATTGATCTGCTGTGCCTTGTCCTTAAGGATTTCTGCACTGAGAGTCTTCTGCCACGAGAAGTTGGACTTTACAGTCCAGTTGGTGATTCTAGAGTTCAGTCCTGATTCCCCAATGTCTTTCCTTCGCGTTTTAGCAATATGAAAGACAAAAAACCAAAGTACCAAAAAACCCTGTAAGATTTGGCTTTGGAAAGAGTTACAAAAATTTTCTTTGAAAGCTTCATGCTTAAAATGTGACAAATGTAAGCAGTCCATTTTCTATATGGGTGCCTTCTCTTTCTTCTTCAATGCCTTTGGGAAGGTGGAATAGCCTAGAGGGAGCTCAGGGATTATGATCATCCATGAACTAATCTTGAAAACTTCATGATGCTTTGGCATAGGTTGTGATTTATTCAGCTCCTCATTTTTTGCGGTTCAGGCTGTTTTTCTGTTCTTTTCCATGAAATACTTAAAGATTATGCATTTGTTGCCTCTTTCTGTTTATTTTAGCGGTGGTCATTCCTGTCTTTTTACAGAAAAGCTGAAGTACTTTCAGGTATTGCATCAGGTGGTCTGATTTCATAGAATTATAGTAATCAAATTCTGCTGAAATATTACAAGGTACCTAATTTTTCGTTCAATAGTTAAACTCCTTTTTAAATTGCAGAAGAAAATTCACAGCCTGTAGAATAATCACTATTGGTCAATACAGATATGATACACATTTTAATTAAAATGATACATAGATATATTATTGGCCCAAGACTGATGCCGGTTGGTAGGATTATTCAGAAACTATAGTGAGCATGTTGGGTTTTTGTTTCAAAGTGTAGAGAACTTAGCACCTTTGATGATGTCACTGCCACATTTTTGCTACTTCCAATTGCTTCCACATTGTTTTTGCATATTGCCCAGTGCCTTTGATCTCAAGAGTGAATGTTTAAAGATAATAATCTCTTTGGCTCAAGGAGGAGGTTTGAAGGCCTTTGGCAAGTCATGCATTGGATCATTTTTCAGTTGTCAATTTAAAGTGAGAGGTCAGGCCTGCATGGGGTTGAACAACTCCTTTTTCCAGGGGAAAGGAAAGCCTTGTACATTATGTTTTCATATAGCCCAAGTATAGGAGTAGGTTTTTCTTTCACTTCTCTTGTGATGCCATTATTTACAGAAACTGATTTTGTGTCCTGTTTTTTTACTCGGGCATATTTATCACAAAATTGCTTAAAGGATTGTGTCTTGTAATTAAAGCTGTGGTTTTCAGCTTTTGAAGAAATGTGGCCATTTCAGAGTTATTGATAGTGTCTGCATACTATGAATTTATAGTCTAATTATTAAAGGATGCAGTAAGTGTAAGTTTACACATGATCAAGATTAGTGATATTTGCATCATTCTGTTACAGAGAAATATTTGATAACTAAACTTTACAAAGCAAAATTTAATTGGGTAACTTAGTCCAGGAATGGGAAGTACAAGTCCCTAGGGCATTGTTTTTTGTTGTGATTTCTTGCTTTTGCTATGATTTTGTGCTGAAATGTTTCCTACAGTTTCCTCAACTACAAGCTTTTAAAGTTTGTTTATGAGAATTTTAGCAGGGAACAAAGAATGATCAGGACATAAGGTACTGATATTTTCTTTCCCCTTGTAAATGATGTGCTGAATGAGAGAGGACTTTGAAGTGGGTGCAATAGCATGGAAATACTATATGGACTATATAATTTTCAGTTTCCTCTGAGGAAATGTAAACAGGATGCTGTAAACTTCTACTTGTGTTGTTGTTACTTCCTATGCCTAATTCTTACATACATGGAGAAAAGTACTGACTTAAAGAGAAACATTAGAAACACTGCATATCTAGATAAGAAGACCAATGTTCCCTTCTTTTTGTCTTCTGTTGTTGATTCAGTTTTAGTTGTGGCAGTTTGAAACTGAATTCTATAGATTTTTTTTGTCTTTCATGACCCTAACCTGCAGCACAAGCTGACCCCTCCTGCCAGTTGCTTTTCTTAAAGTTTTTCTTAAATACAAGTAACTTCCTTAGTAATACAGTATCTTCTCAAATGTAAAATGTGTTTAACTTCCTCAGATTAATATTTTCCTTATATAATAAAGTATTTATAGGATTGACTTCACTCATTTGAGCAGGAGGATGTAGAGGCTTGCGACTTGGTGTATCAAAAGTTACACGAATGTAGGAGTTCAAAAGAAAACTGTATGGGCTTAGACTGGGTCTCTTTAAAGAAAAATAAATCTCTCTTCATTGATTGAATATGCACGCACTTAGACTTGCTGTTTATTGCATCTCTCTCGACTGTTTGAAACATTGGTGTTGGTTTTACAACACTAAAGGTTTTAAAATAGGTTTTAATAAAGTTTTTATTATGCCAGAAGGAGAAGAAAGAAAATATGTCTAAATTTTTCTTAGGGAAAGAGAGAGAAAGAGAAGGGAGGGAGGGCAGAAAACCTGTGTAGTCAGAATTGCTGACTATGTAATTAAAAAAAAAATTTTAGAAACATGTGATGTAATATTATTAAAAGTAACCTGTGGCAGGATCTTAGTCATACCTAGTGTTTTTTGCAGCATTTCATTTTGTTGCAAACTTGATGGGTGTTTATGAAGTACAGAAAGAATTTATTTCACATTACTGGGAAAAGGTGATTATTTATGTCTGTAGTGACTGGCATTTTGAGATAGGGATATATTTGGTTGATCCAGTGTCAATGGAAGCAGTAATGCCTGAGATCTTTAAGATCCCTTGAAGTTACACTGTTGGAGAAGTCAAAAAACTTAGAAGACCTGGAATAGTTGCTGCTTCAAATTATTCTGTTTTTCACAATAAATTATAAGTAGATAAAATGTGACTACATACAAATGTTTTGTTGCTTGTTTTGTAGATGATGTTCTGACACCTAATACAGAGAACGGTAATTTTCCCTACCAAGTACCCAACTTCCATAAGTGTGAGATTTGTTTGCTGTCTTTTCCAAGAGAGACCCAGTTCCAGCGCCATATGAGGGATCATGAGCAAAATGACAAGGTATGAATTGTGCTAGATATAACCAGTGTACGTTGATATTTTCATATACTGTCAAGTGAAGCTAACACAAGACATCTTTTCCATTTCTCTTCAGTCCCACCACTAATAATTATTACTTGGGGACCTCAGAGTTTTGTGACATATCTCTTTCATGTTTTCTCATGTTTCCTTTGAGATAGGACCTTCCTTTGATGCCCTTTAATTGGATTGTTGTTTCCAGATCAGTAATTTTTAATTTGAGCCATTTTCTTTGATTTATAAAATACCCAGGTGGATGAAAAAATGTATGAGTTTTTTTTTCAATAGAGTTTACAAAGTGATTCTACACATTAGCAATAAAAAGAAAATAATGTTTATATTAATTAACAGGACCCTACTAGTAAATTTATTTAGTATGTATGTATTAGTCAGTGGATTAATGTCATCACTTTAACTGCTTACAAATCAAATTTGGGAAAGAATGAGAAGAATACCAATATGTGATTACGACTGGATTGGCTTTTTAAATGAAGCTTTTGCCACAAGTTGCATCTGTAATATGAAGCATTTAATTTATTTCCCTTGCTTTCTAATTCACAAAGCTAAAACTACTTACATGTGATAGGAAAATAATTTTATTACTTTTTGAGGTAGCCCTAAATACAGATTAATTTTCACAAAACGTAGCACTTGGAGATAATTCACGTGTACAAAGAACAACTTGCACAAGTTTCAGTGTTGTAAAGTTGACAAAGTTAAACCCATGCTATTGCACACTTATGTAAGAGCCTTTGCATCCAAAAGTGGAAGTGCTCTTAAAGAATGAAAACTGGTTTTGCAGATACCAAGTGAAAAGTAGTCAGGCCTAGTATAAACTAAGTGTTTTGCTGTTTTGATTATTAGTTTTACTTCAGGAGATTTCATGGAACCTCAGGATATGCTGAGTTGAAAGGACCCACAAGGATCATCAAGACCAGCCCCTGGCCTTGTGCAGGACACCCCAAGAGTCACACCATGTGCCTGAGAGCATTGTCCTCCTTGAACTCTGTCAGGCCTGGTGCTGTGACCACTTCCCTGGGGGGCCTGTTCCAGTGCCCAGCCACTCTGGGTGAATCATGATCACAGTTAAAATAGGAAAATGTATTTCTGTCTCCTGCTCATTCCTCTCTCCTACTAACTTCACTCTTTCCAGACAGTCTCAGTTTTGAGTCTCTGGTTTCCTTAGTTCCGCTGCTTTCTTTCCCTTTGTGCTCTTGTAATGCTGTATTTGTATTTTGTGCAATGAGATGCAAAGAAGATAAAATAATTAATATTGGTATTATTAAGCATCATTATCCTATGTAGGTACTTGAATTGCTCTTTTTTTGATGTTTAACATTTTGATTTGTATGGTTATATGTGTCACTCAGGGTATACGTAGCTTATGGGAAGACTGAATTTTGTCTTCATTTTTTTCTGAATTTTGTCTTTATTTTTGTGATTTTAACAAACAGCCTCACCGGTGTGACCAGTGTCCGATGTCATTTAATGTTGAATTCAACTTGACACTTCACAAATGTACTCACAATGGCGAAGATCCTACGTGTCCTGTGTGCAACAAGAAGTTCTCCAGAGTAGCCAGTCTGAAAGCACATATAATGCTACATGAGAAAGAGGAGGTAATTCATTAAACTTTATAACTTAATTTTGAAAAGACATGTCATAGTGGTTGTATTTAACCCCTTACCTGTATGCTTTAGATTTTGTGTAAATTTAGACTTTTAATGAATGATTTTGTTCCGAAGAAATATAAAACTTTACGTGGGAAGTCTGTTTTAATATTAGTTACAGAAATTAATATCCTGAATATAAGTAAGTGTTTCCATTGTGTCTTTATGAACAAAAGGAACTTGAGCATATTTGATAGATACCATATCATACTAGATATAAACATTAACTGATTGGTTATTTGCACGTACTTTTATTTAGAACATATTTCTGTGACTTAATCTACATTAGTAAGCCCACACATAAGAAATAACGTGTGATCATGTTTGATGGCAGATGTCATGGTGAGGCACTCTCACCATTCATAGAAATAGATGAAGCTGTTCCCTTATCTACAGCTCCCACCTCTGTTTTTGCGTGGTTGGTTGTTTTGCTTGAGAGTACTTGTTCCTTCCCCTATCAAAATTTCATTTTTCATTTTCATAGAGTGTTGGTTAAATTCTTAGCAGTTAATATATAGTGATGTATTTTGCACACTTTATAGTCTTTACTGCATTACTACAATTGCCCGAAATACCAAGTTTTTGATCATGTAATTGCCTCTTCCTCCTGTTAAGGCTTTTTTAAAATTGCACTTTGTGTTGGAGAATTGGAGCTGAATCAGGAATGCACTTTTATTGTCCGACTTCTAATCACAAATGTAAAAGTGGTGTGTTTCTCCATGCCAATTGCTGACAGCTTACAGCAGTTTTGACCTGTAAGTTGGGGATAATAGGCCTCTGTGCACTTTTCCCTCAACCAGATGCAAGGCATGCCATCTGTAGAGATTGTATTCCTTCTTTAATCATTTTAGCTCATGTTTTGTCATGTACACAGTCAAGTAGGCAGCCAAGCTAAGGGGACTAGAGTCCAATTTTGCTGTATATTAATGTATCTATAATGATAAATGGCTTAATTGGTATTATTAAGGAAACTGGATTTATGAATTGCTTGAAACATCAGAATAAGGAAACTAAGCATCAAGAAAGACACCTGAGGGTGGTTTTTCATATTTATTTCTTCCACTAAGTGATTTTTCATTCACTTCAGCAGTCCTGATTTTGTTGCTTTGGTGCAGATGTCAGAAGAATAGGCTATGTGATGCCATCCAATTTAAAATTCCATCTGCAGCTTGAAAATTAAATTTATAAAAATATGAATATATTTCAATTGCTATTGAATGCATTTCTTATAATACCCAATAGTTTTGTGATAAAACAGAGATGAATGTAATTAAGTCACATAAAACTGCAGGAATAACTTTCACAGTAATAAAAAAAAAAAACCTGCAGGAATAACTTTCACAGTAATTATGCACAGGACCTGTAGGAGAACTGGAATTTGAACTTGAAGCAGAGAGTATTGGTGATGGCACTAGCTGTCTTTGAGGGGTTTTCCACAACGTGCAGGTTAACAAGTATCGGTGGAATAGGTTCTCCCTCCTGTCCGCTCGTCTTCCTTTTGCTGTTAGAAGGGTTAAAAATTGGAAATCAGGGCAAAGGTGCATATGGGGAGACATACATTAAGGGACATACATACATAGAGGCTAAGAAGATTGCTTCACAAAATGAAATTTGGGGAACTTTACCCTTGTGTTGTGCTGCATCAGGCAGCTTTATCTACAGACGAATGCAGATGGGAAAGAACAGAGTAGCTCCAGTGAGATTTGGGAGAGTGGGTCTGTCTGTGAAACTTAGATTTTTGTGATTGATTGCTCCATGTGAGAGGTTCTGGAAGGAATTTTCTGGGCTGTTGATACTGAGCTTGCAAGAGACTATTTTCTCCTCACATTCTTTGGTGATTTATATGTGATAAACTTGTGTGAGGGAAAAGCTTCATATTTGAAATTCCTCACTAATATGGGATAGCTTTCTCTTGAGAAGTCATAGAGAATATATCTTGTGTAAATATGACCCATCTTCTTGAGGATTGTTGATCTTATCCATTTCCTCAGTGGAAATGCACATTGCTACATTTTCCCCTGGAAAGAGAGAAATGGTGAATAAAAAACGGAAACACACATTATTTATTGCATTAGAACTGCTACTGTGTCTTCTTTTTTCATGAACATGAGTGGCTTTTGGGCTTTAGGAACACCTTAATATGTTGAAAAAGTTAAAACTGATATTTGGTGGATATAAAATGAAAATTCCTTCATTATAAGATCGTCTTGGTTTGGGTTTTTATGTTTTACTTTGTGTGATGTTGGGGTTTTGTTTGTTTGTTTGGTTGGTTTTTTTTTTAGAAATAGTCACTATATTTGATTTGTACTGTCTAATAGTCTAATAATTTGTGAGCAAGATCTTTTGAAAAAGTGCAGATTAAAATCCTTTATAGATGCTGAGAGTCATAGATACAAAACAGGTGAAGATCATGAGTTCCAAAGTGTTCTTCAGATGTTGCATGTGGTAAGAGAGGGAGACCTAAAACAGGCAGAATCCAATGAGTAGAGCTTTAAAATTTTTTTGAGTTTGGGAATTTTGCATATGATGAGCTCCTTGTGTTTAGTGTTAAAATGTGGGTTTAACCATAGTGAGGTTACAGTGTTCATTTACTTGTTCTGTGCATGGTGGTGATTTTTTTATTTGCTTGAGGAGCAAAAACATACATCTGGTATTGCTTATAGCAGAGTCTGTTTGGTGTGATATATAGGTGGGCTTTTTGTAGTTTTTCTGCTTTATTGTGATCTTGCTTTCCTACAGCAAATTTCACAGTACTGAATAGAATAATGAAGACTTTAATTGTCTCAAATAACTTCATCTTAGGCTATTTTTTTGTTTGTAGAAGTTGCTTAATAGAATATGTGTATTTGCAACTTAACATGATACATATGCATGTCTGAAAAATACTGAGAAGCGATTCAAAATCCCTCAGTTTTGAGGTTCATGAGCTTGGCATAGTAATTGTAGGTTTCGCTTCATAAAATTTTCCCCAACTTTTAGAAATCTAAAATCATAAATTAAATTTGTTTTGTAAGAACAGTGGATGCCCATAAGAAGTATTCAGATTTGAATGTATGTCCTAGAAAAAAAAAGTATTAGTTATTTATTGTTCACTCTGTAACTTGAGTGCAGTAAGAATGTCATCTAGGTTGGATTAAACAAATAATTTTTTGAGTTGGTAATTAACTTCATTAAAGGACTTCAGCTTTTTAAGCTTTTGTCCGGAAATGTGATTCTGCAGAATTCTTTTTTCAGACTTAAAGAACAAATTTATTGTCAAAACAGTCCGAAAATAACGTTGCATACCTGTGTTCCTCTTGATTAAAACATTCTTGTCAATATCCTTCCTGAAATGAACATGGTTGTTTTCTGTTGTTTGTTTTTACTTTTCTTGTTGATCATTATGGGGAAGGAAAAAAGGGGGGAGGATAAGAAACATTTCAATTTGCAGTCATAATCACAATTACTGAAAACTGGGCTGATAAAAAAAACCTGTCTGAAATTAATGGGTTGAAGAGATGTCTAAAATTAATGGGTTTCAAGAGATACCTGTTAGAAACATTGTGTCCCTCTTTATTTCTGTCATCTTTATTGTCAAGAAAGCTTAAGAAAAGTCAGTGCTAACTGTAGTGGGATTGCTGTTTAAAAGTGACATTCAGTGTAATTTTAACCTGTAAAAGTGTGAAATCCCTGAATCCTCAGGTACAATAATTTTGGTTAGAAAGTAATTATTTTTTTACAGATGTTTCTGTAGGCCATGGTGTAATGGCACTGAGGTGAGCTTCTGTGTGTGCCTTGAACCAGCCCACCAAGGAAATAGGGAGTGGTGAGGATGGTATTGAACTGCTTGTTTCTGCTGCCATATGAAGTTTTTTCAGAACTCAGTTCTAGTGGAGTTTCTTAAAATATAGAAATTAATATAATCTTGTAGTGATTATTGTAGATGATTTATATCACAAGGCTCATAAACTTTTCTTGCTTGTATACTTCTCTTGCTGCTTGCTTCCAGCTGCCAATGTCCATAGAAGGGTAAGTTAATCTACTTGAACAAAGCTTGTGCACTGCTGTTTTGAAAAATTAGTCTCTATTATCTCTTTCAGAATCTTATCTGTTCAGAGTGTGGAGATGAATTCACTTTACAGAGTCAGCTGTCCATACACATGGAAGAACATCGTCAAGAATTGGCAGGCAGTAGGATTCACAGCTGCAAGTCTTGCAAAAAAGAATTTGAAACTTCCTCACAGCTAAAGGAGCATATGAAAACTCACTATAAAATAAGGTGACAATCATGGGATTATAACAAAATGAGCAGATGTTACTTCTATGGTGATAGCTGGGAAAAGCAGGAGTAGTATTTCGAGTCAGCAAAGTACCATAATTTACGCAGATCATGTCTTTTCTTTATGTTGTTCTAAAATGACACTTTCTTTTTAAAACCTTGCTTAAGTGGGTGGTTATTTTTGGAGGCCTTTTTTTCCACTGTTTTTGTATTTAGGCACACATACTAAGCATAGCTCATCTGCCAGCTATTTGTAAACATGCATTAAGTTTCTCTGATGCAAAGTGATTTTTGAAGTGTGTTTATGATTTTAAACACTAATGGAAGTATATTGAAGCAAAATGTATATTAATTTTACATAGCATTTATTATAATGACAAAAGTTTTAATGCTTTCATTCTGCAAAGATGTTACTTGTTCTTTGCAGTTTAATCATCTTTCCCCATTACAGCCTCCCATGAGTTTCTTGTAAATCTGAAAAAGCACAAAATGAAGGGGGGAAAAAAAGAGGCCTGGTAAATGCTGTTCCTATTTTTGGTGAATATTTTTTCTGTCTTTTCTTTCAGCTCTCTAGTTTAACTTTACTTTTAGGAAGGTGAGAACTACTTTGAGTTAGAAGGAAGAAAAACTTCTCTTGGTTTACTTTATATTATAAAAAAAGCCTAAAGTCTTGACAGCTGATCTCACTTTTAATTTTCACTGTTTCTATAAAAAACAGATGAGGAAAATTACATATTCAAAACCAAGAAATCCTGTCTATTCTAGTTCTTCTTATTAGAAGTTAATACAGATTCTAAGATCTTAATAGTTGTGTTGCAGGAGGTTTAAACAAGTGTTGTAAATTTCAATCTGCAAACAGAAATTTAAAGGTTTGAAGTATCAAGTTAGGTTTGTATTGAGTTATGTAAATATATTACCTACTAAAACCATTGTTCTTGTGAATAACTCCTGTTTAGCGGTGTTAGGATGAATAAACTAGTTAGTTTGATTTGTAGCAAAATGAATTTTGGGAATTTATATTCTCTGTTTCTGTGGTTCTTTGGAGAGTGTGATTTGTATTTGAGGACCAATGGTGAGTATTCGGGTTGTTAAATTCTTGCTCTTACTAGACTTCACTAAGTACATTTGTAATCCAGTGTATGAGATTTGCCTATTCTAGTTCAGAATGAAGGACTTGGCTATGTTCAGGCAAAAGAAATAGAGTTGCACAGAGTTCCCACCAAAATGTTTGTGAAGTCACTGTATACTTCTGGCAGGATTTACCCTGAAAATGTCTGAAGAGAGCCTCTAAGATGTATCAGATCTTTACTGCAGAAATAACTAAAAGTCTTGGTGCATGGAGGTACTGAGAAAAGAGCTGTTGGTGTTCTTTCAGTGTCATTATGGAGGTTGGGTTTTCACTGTTGTAGCTGATACTAGGTTGCCATCAAGTTAACACTATGTTAGAAGTGATGAGGTAAAAGAAGCTTCTTCAAAGTAAGGTTTCATATTAAAATTATTTCTTTTATTTTTTTTAATCACAGGGAATCAAATACTAGATCTTACAACAGAAACATTGATAGAAGTGGGTTTACCTATTCCTGTCCTCACTGTGGGAAGACGTTCCAGAAACCGAGTCAGTTAACACGACATGTTAGAATACACACAGGTAAGGCTGTGGAAGTACTTATTTTAATTTGTTTTAGTTTTACTAAAATCAGTTAACCTCCGAAATGATGTGTGCTTTTTCTCCCTGTTGGGACCTGAAATATTATTAATACATTTGGCTTATTAGATACAGTTACCTGTTCATTTAAAATAAACTTTATGTAATTCATTTGCTAAGGAAATTTATAGGCTTTTAAAATTTCCAGACTTATATGATTAGAAGCAGTTAAAAAATGAGAAAAAATCTATACATTTCATTTGTTACCAAATATCAGTTTCGGTACTTAGAGTTTCAATGGGCCCTAAAATCAGAATCTCTTGATAAGGGCCAGTCATCTACTGTAAATTAGATCTTATGTACTCTAGAGAGCAGGTTCTAAAATCTACAGTTACAAAAAGAGCAGAAATATATGATTAATGATACTAATAAAGTAGTAGTCTTGCATTTTTTAAAAGTGATTTATTTAAACTTAAGAAGTGATCTTCTGAGGTGATAAGCCTAGTAATAATTGAAGAAGTGCAGGTGACTGTTCAAATTTGCAGAATGAGTAGGAAATGGTTTTTGCTACATTTCTGTCATAAATATGTGCATGTTTAAACCATAAGCAATTGAAATAATTGAAAAATGCCAAGCATAAAATAATATAAAACTTTCAAAGTGTACAGATTACTATAAAAGAATAGTTCTTATAATTTAACCAGGTATACATTATTATAGCAGGAGTTTGGCTTTAAACAAAGTCTTCATTGAAGATATTCCAGTGATGTTCAATATGTATTTTTCATACATACTGAATAAATTGCCATTTGTCTAGTTTTTAGCTAATTCAGCTATTCATTAGTGTAAGTGTGCAGTTCTTTTTGTAATATCAGTCAGTGTAATACCACTGTTCAGACAGTGATGTGATGAGTTGCCATTTACAAGAATGGCCTTGTTTACAAAGAAAAAAACAACCATTTTTAAGAAAGTGACACTTTCTTAAGAATCTTATGTTTTATGGATCTAGTTATAGAAAAGTAACACAAGAGGTCACCCTTGTACCTGCTTTAAAACAATTGCTTGAAAGTAATATCAAGAAAAGGTCAGAGAAAATTAACTTCAGTATTTTAGGTTCTTTGCTCTATTTAATTCATTAGCTTATTCTACTCAGAAAAAAGAAACAAGATTATAGTTGGTTATGGATGCTTTTTTAAAGCTTTGAAAAGTTCAAGGGCATTTATTTCTTTTTTTTTTTTAAGACTGAAAGACATTTGTCTATTGGGAAACCAGAAACAGAAAATGCAGTCCCAATCTGCACATGACGGGAGGTCATTTTAACTACATTTAGCTTGCAAATAGTCGTTTAATTTGTGAAGTATGTTAGTACTCTAAATCTGCAGGCAATCTATCTGGCATTCGACTGCTTGAGGTACTGTAGATAGGTAGAAAAGAACAACTCTGTCTTAAAGGATTTAGAATGCCCAAGTCTTTAGGTGTTAAAATAGCAGATCTGTGCACAATGGGCAGCATTATGTTAGTCTCTTAATTGCAGTACTTTTTTTGTTCTAGCTAGTCATTTCAAGCACTTACACCCTTCTGGGAAAAAAATCAAGTTTCAGGGACTGCAATTCCCACATTAAAAATTGAGTAATGAACCCCTCATCCCCCCTCTCAAATCTGTATTTTATTAAGTTTCACTTGAGAAATACAGCAAATTTCACATTTCTACAACAGAGTTAAGATTTCATTTTTATAATGAGATTTATTTACATGGGCAAACTTTACCTGAAGCAATACTTCCATGTGTCCACCAGCAACTCTTACTGGAAGCTAAGCTTTTTGCCTATGAAAGCCTAATAGGAATTTTGTATTTCCAGATGTGAATCAGTGTTCTTCATTCTAATATTTTAAAAAATATACAGTTAAAACCTGCAATCCTTAAAGAACATTCGAAACCCCTAAGCAGCAGAACAGAAGATATACATTCCTTCAGTGAGTTATATGCTTGAAATCAATTTCAGAAAAAAAGCTGCTTTTGTTTCTGACAATGTGAATTTAATTAAGAATTAATAAGTTTAAAGTAGATGTAATTACAGCTATAAAATTAAAAATCATATAAAATATTTATTAAAACTGATTTAGTGTGCACATGGTAGTACTTACTGGTGTGGCAGAGATAACATACTCGGTGCTTATACTGGTCTTGGCATGGAAATGTGCAAAGGCAAGGTGTTAAATATTTTCAAGGTCCTAGAGTTACCACAGCTGAACTATTTCACTAAAAGAAAAAAAGTAGTAGTACTAAGTTCACAGTGGAGGTTTCCAGGAGTTAAGTAGGACACATGGTTGTAAGAAACTGAAATTTATTATTAGTAAGTTTATGTAGCTTTGTAATCTGTTTATGCAGTCCTCTTATGTTCTGTAACTGTGGGGTTCTTCATGCTTATCTGGTAACATACAAAAAGTGTAATTGTGCACAGCACTGAGGGCACCAAAATTGGGAAATTGTGACAGAGCATTTCTGTAAAAGTGTTGGCTAGTTTTTCTTTAAATATTCAATACGAACAATTTTTGAAATTATTTTCTGAGCAGAACTGTCCAAAACATTATTTCATTGCATATTTTCAGTATGTGGTTGTGAAGCGCTCTTAATATTTTTTGGGGAGTGGTAACCATATACCATCTTTTGCAGAGTTGCTGTAAGACTTTCTGATTTTAAATTAGATTAAAGGTTTAAATTTTGGCTGTTATTTGTTACTGTCCATTTACCATCTGGGCCTGCTTGTTTCTATGAAGATATATGCATTTTATAGGATTTGGTATAAAACATATGTGGGTTTCTTTTTTCTTTTTCCCTTTGTTTTTTTTGCTCCAATGATTTTGCATAGCAGCTTCTGAGATCTTTCAAACCACAAGCTGAGGGAAGGCGTTTTAAATAATTGCTTTATCTAGATTTCTTTTATTTTACCCATATTTCAACTGATAATCATCAGCTAAGTTACAAAACCTTTTTAACAAGGCTACATATTCATCGAGTAGGTGCTGAGGTTGGTGGTTGAGGTAAATGATGTTGTTGTCAAAACCTCCTGGTAACATATATAATAACGTGTGTATTTTATTTTAATGGATACAGTTTTTCGTTTAGATTCAAAAAACTGCGGACATTTACTTAAATCTCCTTACCCTTCCTCCTCCTGCCGCTGTTTCGTTGCAGGTGAAAGACCTTTCAAGTGCAGCGAGTGTGGGAAGGCCTTTAACCAGAAGGGGGCTCTGCAGACCCACATGATCAAGCACACGGGGGAGAAGCCCCACGCCTGTGCCTTTTGTCCCGCCGCCTTTTCCCAGAAAGGCAACCTGCAGTCACACATACAGCGAGTTCACTCTGAGGTAAATGCCATTATTCATCGAGTTCTGGGTGCTAACATGCATCTTAACTCAATTTTGCTATTCCTTTGTGCTCCAGCCAATATGCATTTACTGCTCTAGTGTGGATTGCTCCTTTTACCTTAGCTTGAGCTTTCCTTAGCTTGGTCTGAATAAATGTATACTTAGGAGAAGTAGCAAAACCTTCATTTGCCAGTGTCTTTTCAGTACATGGGTAGGTTAATAAATAGTGGAGTTAGGTGCACAAAAATGTATCTATGTCAGTCTTGGGAGAACCAGGGCTAGAATCAGATGAAAGTAAGCCAAAAGCAGCCAAGCAGAAAATGGTGAAAAATTTCAAGGCCAAACAGCACCTCACTAATTATATTGTAGAACATACTTGCCATTTGTGTTTGAAGTATGTCTTGCAGCCTTTTACAGAGTTTTTTTGGTTACAAGTAGGAGAAAAATCCAGAATAAGTTTTAAAAAAAAATATTCAGACCTCTTTATGTCTGTTTTTTTTTCTCTTTTTGACAGACAGTTTTTAAGACTCAGAAGGTACTGCTGTGATAAAGTAATACAATCTTCTTAGCAATGTGAGCTATGCAACTACCTTGTTCAGTAATTTCCTTGCAGTCTTCAGTGAGTTGTGGTTGGAAATACCCATAGAAAGAGACCTAGTTTTGGTTTGAAATTATGAAGTGATAGAGGTAGCACTTTTTGCTTGTTTTCTTTTCTGTGTGCACAGTATCATCTTTGTTCTTACTCTTCCCCTAACTGAGATCTACAGTTTGAAATCAGATCTTCAGATCATTTTCCATTTTTGTGTTACAATGGTAGATATTACTAAGGATCCTTTTAGCATGTTAGTTTCTTACTTTTAGGATATGGCTTAGTATATGGATATGTCTTAATAGTTGGTGATACACTTCATTATATTAAATCATATAACTTGGAGTACTGTGTTCAGTTTGGGACATGCAATTCAGGAAGGATGTTGAGGTCCTGGAGCATGTCCAGAGAAGAGCAATGAAGCTGGTGAGGAGTCTTGGAGCACAAGTTCTGTAAGGAGTGGCTGAGGGAGCTGGGGACGTTTAACCTGGAGAAGAGGAGGCCTGTTGGGAGGGAACCTTATCACTCTTTACAGCTCCCTGGAGGGAGGCTGTGGCCAAGTGGGGGTTGGCCTCTTCTCCCAGGCAGCCAGCAACAGGACAAGAGGACACAGTATTAAGCTGCTCCAGGGGAGGTTTAGGGTGGACATCAGGAAGAATTCCTTCATGAACAGGTGATTAGACATTAGAATGGGCTGCCCAGGAAGTGGTGGAGTCACCATCCCTGGAGATATTTAAGACTGGACTTGGCACTCAGTGCCATGGTCTAGTTGACATGGTAGTGTTTGGTCATAGGTTGGACTTGAGGACCTCAGAGGTGTTTTCCAACCTAGCTGATTCTGTGATTCTCTGGTGTGACTAGTCATCCTCAAGATTAACAGCTTTCTATGTGTGATAGCTTATGCTACATAAAAAAATGAACCAACACTGATTTAATAATTTAAATTTACTTTTTTCAGTATTAGTTAGGGGTGAAGTAAAAAATACTTCTTGCTTTTTTCTCTGTTACTCTGTTTTCCTGTAAGAAACAAACAAGCTATGGGATAAGATACTTTCAATAAATGCTACCTCTTGATCACATCCTAGGCTGTGTTTTGCAGTCCTGAGCCTGCATTTGAGTTACTGCTTTGGTTAATTTGTTGATTTTTTTTCTTTCTTGCTGTTGCTGTGTCTTTTTCAAGCCTGCATGGAGCTCTATGAATTCTTTGTTTTATTCTGAGACAGTTACAAAATAACATTGCAGCTGATAATGAATTACAGGTTGATTCTCACTTCCTAAAGCACTGTTTAGTTGTAGCATATTTTATTACTTAATACATCTTTTTGAAAGTCTTGTTGGCAATTTAATATCACAAAATATGAAATATCCATTATATATTGCAAGTACTGCAGTATGTTTTCTTTTGAATACCTGCATATTGCAAGTACCACACTGGGTGTTATTGCTGTGTGATGGACTGAGGAGGGAATTTGAGGATGGTTGGAATCTGGAAATTTAACTGCTTTAATTACCTTAACCCATTGGTCTGAAAGTCTCAAACAAGTGGCTACTGATCACTTTCTCGTTCTGTGTGTTCAAATTCAGTTCAAACTAGACATTAAACTTCCATGCCCTTCACGGTGTTGGTTTTGTCTGCATTTTTTTCATCTCATACTTCCAAACTTCCATTTGTATTATGTATGATGTTTCATCTTCAGGCACATCTTAATTGTAAAGTTGCATTTCAGTTTTGCTTTTAAGCCTGAAATGGTAGGAGATGGTAAAGAGAGAAAAGTCTGAGGCCTCGTTTGCCAAAGGACATTTGTTTTGCTGTCTGCTGCTTCACAGTGTTGTCAAGTGGTAGTAAGCAATTGTAGTCATGCACATAGATTATGGTCCATTTATATCCAAGAGGTACCAGCCTGATTCCATAACTGCATATTGGTAACTTGAAAAAATAAACCATTTTAGCTCTCATAATCCCGTAGTGTACTCGTTATACAGAAAATTAATGAAAAACATAATATTTGGTAGATGTAGGGAAAATTTACTTTTTTTTTTTTTTAAGGTGAAGAATGGCCCTACATACAACTGTACAGAATGTAGCTGTGTCTTCAAAAGCTTGGGTAGTTTAAATACACATATCAGCAAGATGCACATGGGTGGTCCACAGAATTCTGCAAGTGCTTCAACAGATGTATCTCATGTCCCAGCGGTAAGCTTTGCTTGGTATATAGTGAAAATGCCTTTGAGAGTTTAATTAGGTCTATATCTTAATTCCAGTAATTCTTCAGATAGGTTAGAACTTCTAGACCTGTAGCTGTCTTTTGTCTTTTTCAAGTTTTGTGTGACTTTTGGTATTAATTTGCAGGATTAAATATTGGGAAAATGTAAATTGGCCAACTATATGCAAAAAAGAATTTACAATTAGAGGGTTTGGTTGAAAATGTAGCAGTTTAATTCTGCAACTAAGTAAAGTATAATTCTTGTTCTTACAGATTATGTTAGCCTCCTCTGATAAAATAAAAATTATGGGGAAGTTTTAGAACTATTGAAATAATGTATTAGTTTCAATTAATTTTCAGAAATTGTTGTATAATTCTAGTCTATATAAACAGATAGTGGATTCTTCTGTGTATATCTGATAACTTTTTTAAAATGTTAGCTTCTTATTAGGCAGATTATAAAGGAAAAAATAGCTTTATTTGAAGCAGTGAATTTTTTTTTTTTCTTTACCAAGATACAGAAAAGAGCTAAAATTCAGAAAATGTGTCTGGTTTCATAAGACTACAGCATTTTCTGAGCCACTGCATATTTAATTTATCATAGTACTCTTTTTCTTTATTAGAACAATCTTTTCTACCTTTAGTCCCCTCTGTTTTGCTTAATCTCCAACTCATGCTCTGATGTTCAATGGGTTATGAGTAATACCAGACTTTGAAAGAGGAAGGGTAAAATTTGAAGTCTGAACTTCATTTTGCAGCTGTGTCTTCTTGAAATAACCTGTCTAATAATGGTGTTTGGAAAAGCTTTTTGTTTACATTTTCTGAAGTTGTTTTATAGGGCAGATGCTATTTGTTTCTCCATGTTAGTTCATAAAAAGAAAGACTAATGTGTCTTATTTGTTTGCAAGTGCATATATTCTCTATGTCTTTTTTTACATTTCTACATTCTCAGGCCTAATCTTAAAAGCAGGATGGAAAAGAATTGCATGTAAGAGGGGACTAGCAAAAAATGCCATACAATAGTATAAGCAAAGAGAGAGAAGGGAGAAAAAGATTATTTCTAAAAAGAAATGCCAAGAAATTTAGCGAGGAGCAGAGATAAAAAATGGCATGTCAATTGCATATTAGAGGGAATTATGCTCTTTATTTGTAATTTTATATCTGAATCTGCATATGTTTAATTATTCCTATTTTTTTGTATTGCTTTAGAAATATAGTACATTATTAGATTAGCACTAGCATTCTTAGATTAGAACTTTTCTTCATTCTGCTGAAAACTTGCAGAGCTGCTTTAAAAATGAATCTCCAGTATAATAATTCTATTGTGAAGTTTGTCATCAGTCTCTGTCATCCCTTGGTACATACCTGGGGATAGGCAAGGATTATGTCCTTATTAAGTACCCATTCCAAAAGCTGAAATTTCCTGAAGTTCTGTGCTACCAAAGAATGTACTCTTGTGTGATACATGAGAATATTTTCTAAATTATAGTGAGTGACTGTAAGGCTATCATTTGCTGCATTAGTATTTATAGCTAAGATGATTTAGTGTACTTGTGTTTCTCTCACATTGTCTGATTTTTTTCTGTGCTGCTTTTCTGCCATGTTTTGTATCAGCCATGTTTTTCTTCTTTTTGATTAAGATTTAAATTATTTTGATTCCTCTGTAGGACTCTGTCACCCAGCCTTTAACGACATCCCCTACTAATCTTTTGCAACCTGTTGATAACAAATGGAAGAATGTAAGTGTGAAGTTTTTGGTCATATTTTTGTGTCAAGACTATAAATGGGAGAAACTTTACATAATTTTATACATTTTCATTTACCTGGTGAAAAAGGGTATGCTGTGATACTTTGTGATAAGTTAGATCAGCTAATATGTGAAGGGAAGCTCCTTGGTGAGTGCAGCTGGTTATTTAGAGGTGGAACAGATCTTGAATGGATTATGTTGCCTCGTTTGTTTACACACTCATGATTTTGCATGTAAGTCTCTTCAACAGCTCTTCAAAACGGAGGTAAATACTTTTCTGTATAAAAAGACCAGAGAGTAAGGATTCTTAAAAATCCTGGATTGCCCTATCCCTCTGCCTTTATTTTGCAGGGATTACCGTGGTTTGGTTGGAGAGGAAAGGAACTGTGTTCATACAGGTTGAGTTGATTGGAATGTTTTGGTAGCAGAGGAACCGTGGGGCTCAGGAAGAGCCGTGGAGCTGGGGAAGGATGATGCAGGGCTGACTTTCTGGAACTCCATAGCAAACAGTTGTGGTGTACAGGAAGGTCTGTATGTGCCAGTCCCCTGAGAGTTCCGGCAGGTTTTGTTGCAGCTATAGCATATAGCTATAAACATATAGCATTTGTTTATATGCTATATTTGCTATAGCTATATAGCATATAAACAGCATCTTGTTTGTCAGCTATAGGCTGCAGCATGGTATCTTAGGGACAGACCATCTGACTTACAGTCTTCCCTTCCCAACTTCATTTGGGAATTGATTATTTTCTCTTGTACTCAAATGCACAAAACCAAGAACTGGGAAATGTGGCAGTATTGCTTTAAAGTCACCATAAACAGCTCATCCACTGTACGGAGGGCAGAAGAGGTGGAGGGGTGGCACTGAACGTGTGTAATAGAAGGGTTAGAATGTTTGGAACTCGCAATTGGCAATGGAATAGTTGAGTGCCTGGATAAGAATCAAGGGGCAAACAAATAATGCAGGTATCATTGTGGGAGTCTGCTGTAGGCCTTCCAGGCAGGACGATGACATTGAGGAATTATTCTTTGAGGAATGAAGAGACACATCTGAGTCAACTGCCCTTGTCCTCATGGGGGGCTTCAACTTGCCAGAAATTACCTGAGAGAATCACACAGCTGATACAACCTGGGCCAGAAGATTGCTCAAAAACCTGGATGACAACTTTATGGAATAGGTCCTAAGGGAGCAGACTCAGAAAGATGCCCTCCTTGATCTATTGCTTGTCAGCAGAGAGGATCTCATAAGCAAAATGGAGATTGGCAGCCATCTTGGCCAGCGAGACCATGAAGTAATAGAGTTTAAAATTGTTGACAGGAGGAAAAGTGCCAGCAAAACCTAAGCTCTGAATGTGAGGAGAGCAGACTTCAGGATGCTCAGGGAACTAGTAAATAAGGACCCCTGGGAAGATATTTTTGCAGGTGCTGGGGAATATCACTGCTGGTCACTTTTTAAATATCGCCTTCTGAGGGCACAGTAGCAGGCAATTCAGAAATACCACAAGTCAGGCAGGCAAGGCAGAAGGCCATGTTGGCTGAACAGAGATCTTCTTTTGGAAATAAGGCAGAAAACAAATGCCCTGTTGTAGCAAGGTCAGGTGACACAGCAAGAGTACAGAGGTACTGCTTGTTGCTGTAGGAAGAAAATTCATGTGGCCAAGGCTCAGCTGCAGTTGAAACTGGCCAGAACTGTGGGGGACAAGAAAAAGAGTTTTTTCAAATGTATTAATGTCAATAGGCAGTGTAAAACTAACATTGGCCCATTACAGGATGAGGATGGTCACCTCACAAGTAGGGATAGGGACTTGGCCTGTTCAGCCTGGGGAAGACTTAAGACCTCATTGCAGTTACAACTTCTTAATGAGGGGAAGAAAAGGGACAAACACTGATCTCTTCTCTGTGGTCACCAGGGACAGGACTTGAGGGAATGGCCTGAAGTTTTGGCAGGGGAGGTTTAGGTTAGATATTAGGAAAAGGTTCTTCACCCAAAGGATGATTGTGTGCTGGAACTAGCTCCCCAGGGAAGTGATCGCAGCACCAAGATTTAGAGAAGCATTTGGACAGTAGTCTCAGACACGTGGTGTGAACTCTTGGGGTGTCTTGCACAGGGCCAGGAGTTGGACTCGGTGATCCTGATGGGTCCCTTCCAAAATATTCTGTGACAATGTGGTGAAGAGTGCCAGGTTGTTCCTAGTGAGAGATATGAGTTGGGAGCAATGGATCCCATTGCCTTCTCCTCCCAGAATTGCCTGAAACGTCCAGGCAACTTTCCAGCCCCTCTGTCCCCAGCCTGTAGCACTGCCTGGGGTTTGTGTGACCTAGGTGCAGGACCTGGCACTTGGCCTTGTTGAACCTCATACAATTGAACTATTGACCAAGTCTGTCCAGATCCAGGATTGTATCTGGCCTGTATTTCATTCTGGCAATTTGTAGGTTTTTTTCAGTTGTCTGTTTATAGTGTTCACTATTCATGAACTGTATTCAATGATACAGGAGGAATCAGAGCCATCAGAATCCTTAGAATATGCTGTGGTGTGTTTATTAGTGAAGAGATTCAAGATGTGTTAGCTGCCTTGTCCATCAGATAAAATACTTAGACATGATTTCATCTTCTGTTTTGAAGAAGAGGGAGAAGTCTGTCATCTTAATAGAGGAGAGGAAAAAAAGTTTGAGGGTCATAGCTAGGCAGATTGTCACTTGGAAATAAAGTATGAAATTTTAGCGAAGATAATTTATTCTTGAAGCCACATATTGAAGTTGGATGGCAACAGAAAAAGTTAACCACAATAAACTACTTGATTTAAAGAACTGTGCTCTAATTTTTTACAGTTACTGTGACTTGAAGGAGTAATTCACTCAGAGCAGGCACACTGTCTGTGTTACACAGTAGATCAGACAAACCAAGGGTCATCACAAGGTCCACTGTTCCAGTTGAACAACAGTGGAATTACAAAGCAGTAATAAAACACTTCATTCTCCATGTTATCTTTAAAATTGGATGTTCAAATAAGACCTAGAAAGAGACCTCTGAAACGTTTTATAATTAACGTATCTTAAGGGTAATGGTAACAAACTTCATAGACGTGCATGTGTGTACATTATTGTTCAAAAAAGATAACGTCCATGAGACTGTATATAAACTGCTGTATAATATGCAGGACACACTGGCTAAATGCATGTAATGCTGTAATTTTCATATCAGAGATGACATTGAGAAGTTCCTTCATTAACAATAACATTAATTTTAATTAACAATAACATCAGTTTTTCTCTTGCTAAAGCCTGAGAGAATTTTATACACTTCTAGTGTAGGCATCCTGCTCTACATAAAAGCCTCCTTACATTCTGTTTCCAGAAAAGGAGTTATGTTTATAAGGAGCTGTTGCACTCTTCAGCAAACTGCTTTGCTTCTGTATAAGTTTGCTTCCTGTTTATGTCATTCTCATTGCAATATAGTGTGTCACCCATATTGAAATGTTTATAGCGCTTTTGCTAAAGTGGAATCTGAAGAGATATGGAGTCTTTTTGTGTCTCACTAGTGAGGTGAAAAAAACCCTAATGGTTAAATCAGCAAAGTAACAAGTGATATTTTCACATGCAAGAGAAGCAAGATAAAGATTTGGTTTTTATTATCTCATGAGGAGGCATTAAGAATACTTCATCAAATACACAGGACATAATCCGAGTCAAGCTAATGTTTCTTAATATAATTCTTTGTAACCATCCTTTCTTTACTACAGTGACTGTCATCTTAACTGTCTAGTGTAAAGTGTCAGTATAAAGAAAGTTTTCAGATTAGAAGGAAACAGTACAAATGTGAAGCCTAAGATAATTGTTTGCTAAAAATAATCTGAAAGAAGGTAGCCTTTTATATCTGTATGTGGTTGCACATGCACCTTGAAGTGGTTCTTTTTAGGGAGCAGAAGTGAATATTAGAAGCAAATAACCAGTATGTTGTAGGATACCCAGCTATGGGGCTAGTTAACCATTGTATAAATACATATTTCTGTTTTCTGCAATAAAACAAATTATTGAAAGCAGTTGTTTCGGTAATGGTGTACTTAATACAGTCTATTTGTCATAAGAAGAGAAGTTCATAAATGTAGACAAACAGGAGTCTTTATTTCTGATTTTAAAATAAATACCAAGGCTCTTTATCACTTTTTTCCTTCATATTTGTTACTGAGGTAGTCTAAGACACACAGTTTCAAATTAAAGATTGGGAAATTAGATTTTTACACTTCAATTTTTTTTAGTATTTTGACAGAGCCTGATGTGTATTTAAATTTTTAGAATATGAAGAGATTCCTCTAAGCTAAGTGGTTTCAAAGGTTCCAAATTGAAGGGGAAAAGTTAGTTGTTTATTCGGAAAGGTTTTGATACAGCAACACAGATAATTTAGTAAAAAAACAATCTCCCTAATGGAAGATTATTTTTTTACAAAGGACCTGATTGAGATAAATGTGAACTTTAAAAAGATAGCCATGTCAGTTTATTTATTTTGGGAATTACTTTTCAAGTGGCCTTTACATGTGGAGTTTTGTAGTTGATCCCTCCCTGTGTTTTCTAAATTGATGGAAAGTTCAGTAGTTAACAGTAAATTAAATTCAAGCTGTAAGCTTACAATTTCAAGCTTGGGAAGAACTGAAAAAAAAAAAGGGATGTACAAAAGCAATTCTATAATGAAGTAAGCAAACTTTGAATGAGGCTCTGTATAATCATTATGTCTTGTGTAAGTAGCCATCCTCGTAGTACACGGTTACCAGACATTTCAGATAAGGGAGCTGGACAGGTGAGTTCATAACACATACTTTTGATCTCCCTTGACAAACGTACCACTGTATATTCCAGGCCACACATTTTCGGTCTCCACTTCTTCAACAGACAGAAAACCAGGTGTCTCCAGCTGCTGCTCATCAGGGTCAGCAGACTGTCACTGATGTCATTCAGCAGCTCCTTGAGTTATCAGAACCAGGTCCTGTAGAAAATAACCAGCCTCAACAACCTGGTCAACAGCTCAACATTGCAGTGGGGATCAGTAGAGATATTTTGCAGGTAAGAGCTCTATGTGAGAACAGCTTTACATTTCAGTGGTTCCTTTCTCATTCTTTCTTATATTTTAATGAAATTCATTCTCAATATTTTCAATTATAGCATTCCTTATGGATTTCTAAACAATCCATTAGTCAAGAAAGAACTGTAAAGATTTATTGAACGGGTATGGACTACAGCAATATATCTTTGTATGGCTCTAAGTGTACACCCCATACATGGATATTTTTACTGATACCTTAAGCCTTCTTTTTTCCTGTTGCCTAAAAGCAGCTTGTGACATGTCCTTAGGTTATGCAGTGCTTAAAACATGATATCATTCAAGAGGGGAAAAATATTTTATCTGGTTAAAAAATGAGAATGTATACCTGGCCTCTACCCTGTTCTAATTAATAAGGGCTATCTGAATATTTCCTATTTGTGCAAGAACTTTTTTTCAGAGGTCAGCCAGTGTTTTTCCTAAAAAACTTCCTATATTTTGTCCTTGATAATGGCAGAAGGAGATGCAGTGTAACAGAAGAGATGTAGGATGGTGAATTACTATCTGCTTGTTCTGCAGCCTGCACCTTAGAAGGGCACAAACAGGATGGATCAGGGTAGAGAATAATATTCTTTAGTGTTACTGGTAGCCTGCTAACCTGTAAGGTACCTTTTCATCTCTAGACTTTTAAATACCATTTAAATTTGGGTTTGGAAGACCCAAATGTTATATGCAGCTATGGGCAGGTTCACCCTGTGCTGAGTTCTCTAATGTCTGGGATGTGATAAGGAATTGCAAAGAGTAACAACATGATACATAACTATTATCCGGATAGCTATTAAAAAAATAAAAGTTGTTGTTTCCTAAAAGGCAGCTGTAAGTGCAGAAAATCCAACCTAAAATTTAACAGACAATCAGAAATCAATGCTGTGTAATAATGTGTTTGCAGGTTTGAAATGTAGCTGAAATTTTGTGAGAACGAGACATTCAATTCCTTTAATTATATTTTCATTGTATCTTCCAAGTACTTGTTTGAGAAAAGCTGGGGATAACTGTGGAATGTTTCTTCCTTAATCTGGAATTTTTTTTGTTCTTTTTTTAGCAAGCATTAGAGAACAGTGGGTTGTCGTCAATTCCTGTCTCTGCGCATTCTACTGACTGCAGCCAGGCTAAGGCTGCTGGGGCCCAGGATCAGAACCCAGATGTCCCAAGCCTCTCAAATCATCAGGCTGATTCTAATAGTGCTGAACAAGACAAGGAGCAAGAGAGTACGGATAAACTAGATAAAAAAGAAAAAAAGTTAATTAAGAAAAAATCACCGTTTTTGCCTGGTAATATTGCCACTGCTTTCTACTTCTTGTGCTGTAAAGAGTGTAGTAATTTATGGCTTTATAAAGGGATTTCCCAAAATGTATTGTGGATTAGTTATGAACAGTATTTTTTCTTATCTAAAATACAGTGTAAAGTATGATTAATAATATTTATAATTTTCATTATAAAATATATTTTCATAAAAGACCCATGTCAGGATGGCATGAAGTGATATTATACTTCTAAATCTTTTGGATTAAATCACTGGAGTTACAGGAAAAAGACGAAGTACGTGAATCTATTATACTCTCTCATCATCCTTCTCTGACAAGGACTGGGTTTTCATTGTGTATCGCAGAGTAAAGAGTTCTTGCAAGGACTCTTCTTCCCCTTTGGAAGCGAGGCCTTACAGAGACATAAGGGCAGGACTGCAGATCTTGACTGATCCATGTAGGGAAGGACAAAGGCTGGCATTATGAATAATTCTTCATGTCACCTGTCGTTGGAATCACAGTACTGATATGATATTGTCACCATAAATACATGTTGTTATTCTGCCTCTGTACTGTGTTGTGTGTATGCAAGCCTGCATTTGTCTCTGTGTGCTTAAATGCAACTTCAGTTTCAAGGTTGCTTAAGCTTTATGGCTGCTGGAAGTTGTTTGTTGAAAAGCCTCCATAGTTTAGCAGCCAGCCTGGCATATACAGTGCTATAATGCAGCCTTTGATCTCTGTCTGTAGTATATTCATAGGTGCACTGATGTTGCTTTTTCTTTTTCAAGGGATGGGGAAATTGATCTAAAGTAAAAACTTGTCTTCAGTATGGCTGTGATAAAAATTAACATTAAATTTTTCCTCTGGTATATAATTCTTTTGTTACTTGTGTTTAACAGTAACAACTCTCTAGCTGTGACTGCAAATAAAAATAAAAGGCCACTGCTGTACAGTCAAACAGAACCACTTTTGTTTTTGATGAAGTAACATGACTTCAGTGTGTTGACAGGAAAAAAACCACTAGGTTTGCTGGTTTAAATGAGCAAACAATCTGATATTGAACAGCATGTATGGATAAAAAGCTCAGATAGGTTTTAGAAGGGGTTTCTTTCATTTTTTGTTGAGGAAAAAATGTCCTGTTACCTTAGGACAGACATTAGGGTTCTTGGATCGTAAAACAACTTTTATAAAAAAGTAGCTTTAAATTGTTAATCTATCAGAAGGACTTGCACAGTTTTTCTTCCTTGACAAGTTTACAAAATGTGATTTAAGTCTGAATTTGCAAAAGAGAGGGTCAAGCAAAGTATCTCCTCCAGTTAGATAAATGTTAAGTACGTAAAATAATCTGGTGTGGTTGTGGTTGTGGATTTACAGTCATTGTTTGATAATTTTGTGTTCGATACGTTATTTATAAGTTAACTGGTATATTATATTGCATTTGCAGCTGCATTCTGCATTTCTAAGTGGCATTGAAATTATGTTATTTGAATTTCAACAGGATCCTCTTGGGGTTTTTTTCTGTCATTCCAGCCTATCACCATTTTCATGAAGTAGAATATATCCTATACAGAAGTTAATCTTCTATGAAGTGTGTTGTGATGTCATCTATTTCAAAAAGCTTTTTTGTGGTCTGATTACTTTGTACAATAGTGTCAGTGTAGTGGGATTTTTCAAGAATTGTTAGAAGGTTTAAAAAGCATTCATTTTGATATTCCTTGTTTCAGGTTCTATACGTGAAGAAAATGGAATCAGGTGGCATGTTTGTCCATATTGCTCTAAAGAATTTAAAAAACCAAGTGATTTAGTGCGCCACATTCGCATTCACACCCATGAGAAGCCATACAAGTGTCCCCAGTGCTTCCGCGCCTTTGCCGTGAAGAGCACTCTAACAGCACACATAAAAACACACACTGGCATTAAAGCTTTCAAGTGCCAATTTTGTATGAAAAGCTTTTCCACCTCAGGGAGTTTAAAAGTTCACATTCGCCTGCATACAGGTAAGGCCTTAAGATGGCTTTGTGTATTCTGTGGTGTGGGTGGGACCTTGAATGAGTAAAGACTCTGAAATGTGTAAGTTGTAGACATATCTGCCATGTCATTGTTAATATCTATCAGAGAATGTATCATTTTAGTGTTGTACATGATGAGTGCCATTTTTTGTCACAACTTTCTAGTGTTTCATGGCTTTGAAACTGGATTCTTACAAAAAACACTGACATTTAATTTTCTGATTATGAGTCAGCTGTTGTTCCTTTCTAATATCACTATTCTGACTGTATTTAATTGTGCTTTCTGAAGAGTCATATTCCTGCAATTTGAGTTCTGATTTTACTTATCTCCAGTCATCTTTAATATTGGCTCTTGATCTTCCCTCCTCTTCCCCACACTTTTTTATAATTTTACTGTAACACTCAGGACTGATTGCTTCCCATTTTATCTTCTACATTACAGTTTTGCTTCATGTTTTCACCAACTTACCTGTTTTCAGCATCTTACAGTAAATATCCTAGAACTCCTCTGATCATATGGTCTTTGTTTACATATGATGTCTTCAAAACCTTTTTATGTGATTGAACTATTCTTTCCATAAAGAACAGTGAATTTTCTGCTTTTGGTAGGCTACCTGGTTGTTTTCCAAGTTCTTTCTTTGTTCCCACAAGTAAATAAAGTTTCAGCAAGATAAATGTGCAGCTGCTCTTCCCTTTAATTCCTGTTTATATAATTGCCTTCTGCAAAAGTATCATTTATTGGCTTAGGTGCATTTGAGACCCAATGTGTTTTATAGTTTGATGTATTTTATCCATGAAATATCAATGTTGGTTCATCTGCAGAAAGTCTTCCACTTTTTTCTGTAAACTTGTAAACCAGTATTTTTTTTCTGTTAAAGTCAAGCTTACTTCATACAAGCATTCAGATTAATTCAGAGTGGCAGAAGCACTAGGTGGCTTGGAAAACAGATAGTCCAGTGTTTATGGAACTGCTCTGTAGTTTTAGATAGTGTTTCATTTATTGAATTATGAAGAATGGTTCATTCTTTTACATTTTTTCTGCCTGTGATTGAACTTGATAAAAGCTGTCTTCATAATACCCAGTCATGGTTGCTAGCCTTTTAAGTCCAAGATTTCCCCTTGAACAAAACCAGAGAGTTGTTCAGCTTTGCCTGTCTCTTACTTACCAAGTTCTCTAGGAAATCTCTCTCAAGGAGATATTTCTACTGGATTTTGCATTAAAAAAGTCTTTCTTTAATACTTCTGTTGGCATACTTTTTTGACTGCCATCAAACAGAGTTGATGTTTTCAGAGACGGATCTAGAATTTTTTTGACTTTGTCGCATCCCTGTTCCCTCTCTTTTATCCTGTTATATAACATACTTGTCTGTGTGTTTGCTGATTCCTTTTCGTCACGGGTTTTTAAAAGTTCGTTTGTGAAGACTTTAACCTGCCATGTGCATTTCTTAGGACAGCTTCTGAAGCACTTGAAAATTGCTGTCACTTTTGCATCATCCAGTTTCTTGATAACAAACTTGCTTCAAGTGATGTGTTTCAGTCAATCAGCCGTTCAGCAGATTAGTTGTTACTTTGATTGAGTTTTATGGATTGAAATCTTTATTGAAGTTTTATGTTTTGAAAATCTGTGTTACAATAAACACCATGAGAGAAGCAAAAAAAAAAAAAAAACAGGAAAGAGAATCAGTATTCTAAAGCTACATGTCAAGGTTGAGAGAAATAAAATTTTAAGCTTTTTCTTTTTAATCTTTTGCAGGTGTTAGACCTTTTGCTTGTCCTCACTGTGACAAGAAGTTCAGAACATCGGGCCATCGGAAAACTCATATCACTTCACATTTTAAACATACGGAACTAAGAAAGTTGCGACATCAACGTAAACCTACCAAAGTTCGAGTAGGAAAGTCAAGTGGTCCAGTACCAGACATCCCTTTGCAAGAGCCCATACTCATAACTGATTTAGGTAAAGAGTAAATACATACTCTTTTGAAATTTGGATTTCAGTGGAATATAAAGGTTGCATTTTAATCAAGCGAAAACATCCAGAGCTCACTTGTAAAGATGCATGTTGAAATAAGTCATCAAAAACAAACTTCAGCAAAGTGCTGTATTTTATAGTTTGCTTGCACTAGAATTAATAAGAACAGTATTTTTTATTTACAGTTGAATTGTATAATCCTTACCAGTAAGAAGCCATGTGCATTTTTATATTAGGAATTTAATTTGAATATTATTAGACCATTGGTATAGAGGAGATGACAGTTCATGACCAAGAGTCTTCTCAAGATGATCATGTTTCAATCAACATTTGTAATAAAGATTACAGATATTAATGAGTCAGTCTGTTACATGATTTTAAAGTATTTGTTTTAATTATGACCTCAACTGAATTAGTGATCATTCGTGGTCATATTTCAAAAAAAGGGCAGCTCTATTCTGGAACCTGCTTTGGAGAATTCATCCAGTTATTTTAATTCTGTTGTATAAATATTGTCACAAGATTATGTTAAACCACTTTTTGGAAGAAGTTGTACAAAACAATATGTTGTTGTCTAGTAGAGGTCAATGTAGTGGGTGAGGTGTTTACTCTTTGTTTTTTATTGAACAGTGTGCTAACCCCTGACTTGTCTATTGTGCAGTCATTTTTATGGTGGAATCTTACATTGGTAGTACCTTTATCTTATTTTGGTAGAATTCTTATCACTCTTTAAACATCCTTTTGCTTTCACTGCATCCGGGAATTACTGAAAGCAAGAGTAGGGGTTATTTGGGTATCATATCAAGCAACTTAAATTTTTGGGGTGCAAACAAAACTTAGCTGACAGCTTCAGACAGATCACACAGCATTTCTTTCTTGAATGAACCCCAGAAACAAGTATAATCCCATTTCTCAATTTTGAAGAGAAGCTCCACTTCAATACAATTAAGATCTGCACCGTGAAAGTCTCATTTTTGGAAAAAGATTAATATTAATAAGAAATACTGTAGAAGTTGTTTCCTGTGGATGCTGATAACACATGAACTCTGCTGATACTAGAATGTTCAATGTAAAAATAAGTTCTACTGTTTATCTAGAAGACGTGTCATGTTTTTTCAACCCCCTCTCAATATTTCCACATTTTTACTCCTTCCCCCCACAAAAAATAATCATAGTTCTTTCAGAATGTCAAGAACCCTAATAATGTTACTTTGTAATAGTGTTAATCTTTGAGTAGCACTTCTGTTGATATATATTTCGCTTTCTATAATAGACTTAATTTTTCTAAAAGCCTATGAAGAGAAGTCTGTAAATTGTTCTCTGTTTCAGTGCTTTCACAAAAGGCATATTAAATATTTGTCAAGTTGTATACCTGATAATACATTGATTAAATATAATTTGCTAAGGTCGAGGTTGGAAGGAGAAGATATTATTGGATCAGCAATGAATTCATAACTGTCAACTTTAGAAAAAGTTAATGCTTATTTTGGAGAAGGCTGCTGCTGTAGTGAGGTGGACCTGTGGATAAAAGAAGAACTTACCATTAAAATATCACATACAGTATAATATCTGTAATGCTGTATGCATAATTTTAAGTAAATGCTGAAAGCATGCACATTTTCGTTATATTTTTGGATACTACAAGTTTAGTCATGATTTCTTTTCAAATATGAGCTCTTCAGACTACTGCATCTTTGGAATAACTTTACCAATCAGTTTTTCCTATTTGTTTGTGTGTTTATGTATGCAGGTCTTATCCAGCCAATCCCGAGGAATAGCCAGGTCTTCCAAAACTATTTTAACAGTAATTTTGTGAATAATGCAGAGAGACCATACAAATGCTACTATTGCCATCGAGCCTATAAAAAATCCTGTCATCTTAAACAACATATCAGGTAAAATAAACACAATCAAGAAAGGAAATGTATGCCATAACAAATTTGTGGAAAGACATGAAATTTATATAATATTCACTGAAAAGACTTTTTTTTATCATCTCTTAAACACTGAACCAGTGATAATTGATTTTTTTTTCTTGTAGAGTTGGAGGAGGCTATGTGCAGTTCTAGCAGTATAAGTGATTGTGTTCAATGTGCAATTTAGTTTACTGACACTTGGATTCTTTCTTCCAAAACTGTGTATAGAAAATAACAAGCATTGTTTGTGAATTCTTATGATAATTTTGTAATTGCATACTCCAGATTGCCTGCTTTGTATGTAACCCCTATTTTTTGAGATGGAAATTTGCTTTTTGTTCTGTATAGAAAACCTAAAAGAATTGGAGCTTACATTGTAATTGAGTAAATGTTGCTGGGGGTCATTTTGTTGCTTGAAGCTCAGTTCAAGTTCTGTGGAGTCAGTGCTTGTTAGAACCACAGTCATGGAGTCATAGAAAAATTTAGGTTGTATAAGAACCAGTGGAGGTAACTAATCCAGTCTTGTTTTGAGAAGAAGAGTAGCTTCCAAGTTAGATCAGGTGGCGGTTTTACAGGCAATGAGATTTAACTTTTAGTCAAGGTAGGAAACAGTGCTCTCTGACTTACAAACTATAAACAGCTAGGAGAAGAAATATGAAAAAACCCCACCAAAGATGGTTACTGGAATTTAAGAGAAGAGTCCATACAAGCAGGTGGCAATCTACTTGTTTCTGCAGTGTAAGCCCTATGCTGCTTTCTCACTCTTTCTAGCTCAGATCATGGTGAGTTCCTCATACTCTCTTTAAAAATCAAGTTCTGTATTTTTAAAGTTCTCAGATTGCCTTGAAACAGTTCTTGGGTTTTATATGCTGTCTTAACAGGAGGAAGGGAAGCTTTACAATATCCCATCTTTTCTTTTGTAATATCCTACCTAGATTTTTCATTGTCTTCTGTAGATGCATTCCAGATGGATTGATTTAAGTAAAAATAATTTTGGATTATACTGAAAATGCAAAAATAGGATGTGTGTACCAGTCACCTGCTGCTGTGTTTCTTTGATTTTTCAATAGAGTACTGAGTGAAGCCCAGCTTTGTTTAAAGCTCTGTGGAGGAATTAGAGCAAACATGTAAAAAAGTTTCTTTGTAAATTGGTATTGCTATAATTAAATTGCTTTGCTTGATAATTTTGTGGACAGTGTGTCCTCATGGAGTAGTGCTGATCATTGCTTGCAAAGCTTGTTTCCCTCTCTGAAAAAGAGGGAAATTTGTAGTAGGGGTATTTTCAGTAGAGCAGTGACTGAATAGTGTGTCAAATAATCCCCTAGGCACACCAAGGAGGGTCAGGATACCCTACTGCTGATTTTTGTGGTGTGTATTGGTAGCAAAACAGTAATCTTAATATCTGTCATATACTTTGTTATGGCGTCTGGTGTGGTGGTCACAGACTTCTAAGGTTACTGTAATCATGAGCTGTCCCTAACTTTTCCTGATTTTATTAAATCTTGCTTCATTTGTCTTCCATTTCCTAGCATTCCCATTGCCTTCTTTCTGGCTCTCTCCTGGGATGCTACAGTTGTAACCCTTAATATTCTTGTTGCATTCCATTTCATTTCCTAACTTTTCCTTCCATCTGCTTCATATCTCAGTGTAGTCCTAAGGGAAAACTCCTCTAGCACTTTTGGAAGGGAGGATATAGGGAGTGCTATGTACTTTGATAAGTGAGAGGCTTTCCCCACTTGAATATTTTTTTTCACATAGCATTATGAGAGACAGGTTTTGCTTTATTTGGGAGGTATTCGAGATGGACACAGTTCTTTTCCCAAGAGTTTTGTTGTTAAGTATAGCAGTAGTATATATAAGGAGAACCATGTCTTCTTCTCCAAACTTTTGTGGACAATTTTTTAGCGGAATTGATGAAAATACATGTGAGTGATAATATACTAGTCTGAAGAACTACTGCACCATCAGGAATGGAAAAATTAAACCCAAGTATTGTGATGGAGACAAAGTATGATCAGAAAAGGAGATTGGACTGTGTGCAACATAGCTAAAACTAATCAGATAGTATTGTTTTTAGCCCTGCCAGGTTGTTTGTAACTTAACATCTGGCTTTTCTTAACTGGAGCCTCTTCCATCCATACAGCTGTCACCTTAGTTTGGTTTATTTTTCTCGTTTTAAAATTGAGTCCTTTAGTAACTTTGTAAATCGAATATTTAAATCTATTTTAACTTTTGCTTTCTCTTAAAAAGGTCTCATACAGGTGAAAAGCCATTTAAGTGCTCTCAGTGTGGAAGAGGTTTTGTGTCAGCTGGAGTTCTGAAAGCACATATTAGAACACACACTGGATTGAAAGCTTTCAAGTGCGTTGTGTGCAATGGGGCCTTCACTACTGGTGGTAGCCTCAGGCGACACATGGGGATCCATAATGACCTTCGACCATATATGTGTCCCTACTGTCAAAAAACATTCAAAACATCACTCAACTGTAAAAAACACATGAAGACTCATAGGTATGCTTGCAATTTTTGTAGAAATCTTCCAATGTAGTTCAGCAGCCATTCCTTAAAGATACTTGGAAAGACAGCTTTGCTCTTTAGCAGCTGCATGTGTTCGAATAAGGGTTTTTATTTATGGGTAGCAAACCTTAGGTACCTTTGCTGGTATAGTAAATTGTGGTGTATAGTAAAAATAAAAAATGGTTCATATAAATAGGATAAATGTCTAACTGAAACCATAAAGACTTTCTCACCTTACTTTGTAGGTATGAACTTGCACAGCAACTTCAGCAGAATCAGCAGTCTTCTTCAATAGATGATTCTACAGTACATCAGCAGAGCATTCATGTTTCTACACAAATGCAGGTGGAGATTCAAAGTGATGAGCTACAGCAGTCAGAAACTGTTGCAACAGATCAGCAGGCTATTTTAGAGTTAGATCAGCAGCCAGTAGTAGGCACAGAAGAAACAGCACTAGAACAAGAATTGGCTGATCAGCCTTTAGAGCAAGATGAGGGTGAGTATTTGAAATATGATAAGGTTTATAATGAGGTAAGTTTACAGTTTCTCAAATAATTATTTCTTGACAGGAACTACAAAAATACATGGAGTAAAGGCTACTTACTGTATACTTAAGGTATATAGTACAGTTTCATTCATTGGTGTTTACATTTACTATTAAAATATAAAAAGGTTAGGATTTGCCCCCTTTAGTTGTAGCAAGCAAAACTACTAAACAAGTATACAGAAAAATGATCCATCCACAAAACTTTACCATGTCAGTTCTCCGATTATTAAAAAGCACTGCTTTATAGTCTACTTAGAAAGTAATATCTGTGGTTTGAGGTGAATGTTCCATGTTCTTATTTTTTTTCTAATAGTGGAACAAAGTATTTGGGTTTTGCTTCTTTTCTCTTTTTCATGGTGCAGTGAGTTATCAAGTGCAACAGGGGAATATAAATTAAATGTACTATAAACAAAGATTTAAATACCTGTTCAGCTAATAATTGTTTTGTTTATTTTTAATGCAAAAATTTGGATGGTGGTAAAATATGGGGGTTTCGAAACAACTGAAATATACATTTAATTACATCTTTTTTTCTTTATATTTTCTCCTTTTCTTTCCTCCTTTTCCCTCTCCTTCCTTTCCCCATTTCAGATAGATTTGTGACATCTCAGCATGCTTTACAGGAAAACATCACTCAGTTTGAACAACAGACTATAACACAGCAGCCATTTGATCAACAGAGCTTATCACAAGGTTAGTAATAAATAAAGAAGGTAAAAGGTAGTTTTTATAAATCTGGCTTTACAGCATAGCTATGGTAAAACATTTTTAAAGTGAGCATCTGCATTCAAAGTAACTGCAATGCAGAGAACTTGGAAAAAAATTACCATTCTGAAGCTATACTTGGTAGAATATTATGAATACTTAATTTTTTTTTTTTCCTCTTATGAGCCGATGTCTAGTCATTACAGTATGGGTTTTATAGTCAAGCATATAATATTCTTTCCTTGATTGTGTTTGAAATTGCTGTGGCAGTAGGCAGTTTGCATAAGTTTCTGCCTTGGTATACATGCTCATAACCTGAGATGATCAGAAACACAGTCTTGAGTGAGTAGCCACTGGGATTCATTTTGGAAAAAGACAGTGCAATATATAGTCACATAAAAATGATACTTTCACCTATCCACAGCAGCTTCTTTTTTGCATTTTATAGAGCAATGAAACTAGATTGTAAGGACTTGGAAACTGTTTTTTCTCGCCTAAAATACAGAGAAGTATATGTAGGTGTGTGTAGCCTGCAAAATAGTGAAGAAATGACTGTCTGTCTTTGCTTTTCACAGCTGGATATCTTGAATTGTTACATAATATGAAGCTACTAATTTTGTTTTGAGATTTTATTTGTGATTGTTTTGGGTTTTCTGGCAGGGAGTGTTGCTGAGGTGGAGAATGTTCAAGGGGTTTTCATTTGTTTTCATTTGGAAACATCACTGGCTTATCCCTTGATCTCCTTATTTCTGATTCCAGGAAGTAACTTCATGTAGCTGGTAACCAGTAATTGGTATTCTATGTGCACAAACTTTTCTGTTCTTAGTTTCATTCCCTTTTAATGGTACAGTATCATTTGTAAAAACCTAATTGACTGTGGTAAGTTGCATCACACTGTGAAGAAATAGTATAATTTGCCAATTTTAATTCTCTAGGTTGTGCTGCTTTGCATGTAAAGAAAAAAAATTAAAGTCTCCGCCTTTATTTAACAAGGCTGATCCAGATCCTCTTAATATACTATGATTATTTTCATTGGTTGACTTTTACAGTTTTTCAAATGAATGAGAAGACGCTACGGAAAAAAAAGCAGCCTTTTGCTCTACATTATTCTGCAGTGGTGGTCGTTTTTGTTTGGTATTTTTTAATGGCTCCTTAGAATTTATAAACCCAATAAGCAACTTTTGTTTTGTCATCTTGTTTAAACTTCAGTTTCTGTGTATGTGTGTCTTCTGTATTATATAAATAACAAATGATTTCTTGGGGAGGGGAACGACTCCTAGAACCCACAAAACAATTCTTTCATCATCAGAAATCTAGATTGATCATCAATATGTTGTAAAATTGGTTCAGAGAAACAGAACATGTGTGGTGTGGGCATTTTAAAGTCTCATTTGTATAAGACGTCTCCTATTCTACTTGGAATCTCATCCACAGATTCCCAACTCTTTGAAGTTTCCTTGAAGATCCTGGAGCCCTTCAAAATTTTTGAATTTCAGGTAGGTAAGCATTGGCGCGGATGCATGCGTTAAATTGGTCGACCCTCTCCCTATGTCTGCATCTGTGCTTCATGCTCCTAATTCCTTTTTCCTACCAGCTAGGCAGAACATTCAAGCTTAAAATGCTATCTTTTTTATTCTTCATAGGCTGTATTCTTGATTAAATATTTTGCTTCAGTGTTTATTAATAAAATGATGTAGGAGTTTTAAAAAAACCTTTGAAAGGTTGTTTGATTTTTCTTTTTCCTTTTTTGAGGGAAAAACCCCAATTTTGCATTTTAGACAGATGAGGGTAATCTCTAGGTCTGCACAGACCTGGCAGAACTTTGTTTCTTCTTTCAGGTTTGTTTGTAATACTTCTGTTGAATTTCTTGTTTATTCAGATAGATTATTTTCTTCATATGTTCAGACTTGTAAAGAAGTGCAGATCCTATGAGGATGCTACAGTATCAAATTATTCATTTGAGCTAGATTTGGAGGCTGAGGAAAAGGACTTAAGTTCTTTGTAGTGTGTTCATCTTCATTTGAAGACTTCTGAGTGAAATCAGAACAAAAACTGTGTCTTTTATCTGAAACTGTCTTTGAGTTACTGATTGTCATCTGTCACTAAATGTGTTTTCATATAAATTATATCACCTTTACTTCCTTTAAAGTGTCGTTGTAAGCATGGTTAAATGATAATTCAAATAGTGGTGATAGGCAAATGATGTTGAAAAACCAGAGTCCAAATGCTGTTAGTTCTATAGCCCATACAAACATACCCTTTCCACCAGAATGCTATTTGCTTTCCTAAGAAGTTGATCTGCAATCTCAGGAGTTAGAATTCTGATCTTTCTGTAACTGGTCACACGTATTTGCAGTCAGTACTGTCCAGCTGGTTGCCTTTGCCTAAGAAGCAAACCTGCAGAACATACAATTGATAGTCACTGATCCCTGCTGAGATGCACATGTTCGTGTCGATGTTTGTAGTGCTAGAATTTAAAAGATCTGTCAGTAAAGATGTGAAGTTTCTTCTATATTAAATATTGTATTTACTACAAACTATCATACTGTTGTTTTCTCATTCTCACATGCAAGACACATCTTTCTACGAGTAAAAGGATTTCCTGAGTATTCTGGTTTTTGCTGTGTTTTGTTAATATAGAAGATAAAAGGTTGGATGATGTCCTAAAGCCGAAAAAACCCCAAGCTACACAAATGATTCCTTGTACTGAAAAACACCAAATCCAATTCCAAGTTTAGAGGACTTTGCAGTAAGAAGCTCCCCTTTTTATACAGAGCTTAAGATACTCTCTGTTCTTTTAAGATTGATCAGAAGCTTCTGGGAAACAACATACAGTGATGAAAACAAGAGCAGAAAATAAAGGTTGTGAAATTTCTTTCTCAGACTGAATGTCTGGGTTCTGATATTTGGCGGTAAGGGGGTTTTTTTAGTGCTGTTCTGTAGAAATAGTATTGTAGTAGCAGATGCCTTTAGAATGCTTTCAACGGTGAGATCTTTATTAAGTTTTGAGAGGAAATTGACACTTATGCTAGGAATTGAGCAAAATGGGGATGCATCATGTATATTCTTGTTATAGGTTTGGTTTGTATTTATTCCGAAACTACTTTCAGAAGTAGCATTTCTTTCTTCAGTTTGTTCCCAAATACCTCTACAATCAATGCTCTTCCTGGGCATTTTGTTGCATGATCCTGGGAAATTTTTCAGGATCTCAATAATTTATTCAAACATTGTGAAATGAAATAGACCATAGTACAGTAACTTCTTTTTTACTTCTTAGCTAGTAAAATACACCTACTGATTAAAAAAGAAGTTTCAGGTTTTTACATAGTATACTTAGTTGGTTTTTTTAATGTAGGGCATGTGTGTAACATCACTTTGCTTCAGTTTCTTGAGTCTTGTTTTTTTGTATTCTTATCCCATGTAGTGGGAACACCATTTTTCTATAAAGATACTTCTAAAATTAATTTGAGAAGTAGAAATTAGCAACCCTCTTATCAATGCAGAAGTTTTCGTTGCTTTCTTCAGGCTGCATTTTTGTCATTTCACAAAGGCCAATTCAGGTACAAGGTCCAGCTTTTAGGATCTTTTTTTCTTGTACTCTTGTGGTACTTCTAGGAGAGAAAATAATATGCAAGTTTCAGCATTAAATTTGGTGACTAGTTATGACCTGATTAATAATGCTTTCAAGATTTATTTACATTTGTGAGTTTTCATTCTGTGGTAGAAGCAGTAGCATACAAATAGGGGTTTTTTTCTCTACTGATTACAATATTCTTCTGCTATGGAAAGTGTCTTTTGGGAGCATTTCTGCTTAAACTCAAGATCTAGGTTTTTGTTTTACTGTTGCTCAAAAACATTCTTTAAGCATTGCTTTTTGGCTTTTGATGCTGTGATCATCTGATGTGAGTTTGTTTCTACCCTGTGTTCATAATCTTCATCCTTTTTGTCCACTAAAGGCAAACTGCACAGAAGTACTGAAATTGTTGCCCATACGTTAATTACTGATACCTGTGGTTTAATTTTTTTCCACGTGACATTGTGGGTTATTTTTTAATACTGGAAGTATTAAGATTTAAAAGGGTTGATAAAAGGACATCTCTAATAGAATCAAAAAACAGTGCAATCTGAGCTGTATTTCCCTGGCTCTCAGTCATTGGTGCAATCATTTCATTCATTCATTTAGAAAAGATGATTAAGATCTGCTATTTCAGGAGAACAAAACCAAATAAAAATATCGGGGTTTTATACCGGAAATGTGAATAAAAATTTGTTTATCTTTTACTTTGCAGTTTGCCTTTGAGAGGCTCTACTTTACTATTATCTAAAGAGTGGGGATATGTGGAGGAGATCCAAAGTAGGAGAAAATGGGGTTACTTTGTCAGAAACTGGAGTTCTCCTATTGGGTCATCTCCTCCACTCACCCGCCATCCTCCCCACTGAGCTTTGCATCCTTGTGATCGGCTTCCAGTGTAGTTAAGGGAGCTTGGTACCAACGTGGATAAAGGGAGATGGGTCAACCTGTTTGACACATGCATGCTTACATACAAGAAATTCAAAATTTCAATGGCTCTAAGGTAATTGTGGCACCCTGAAGGAACTTCAAACAGTGTTTTTCTGTGGAGGAGATTTTCCAATAGAATTCCAGCTAACGGTAAGTAACCCTGTTATGCCTATTATGTAGATGCCAGAAACTTGTGTGTGTTTTGATGCTCAACAGTGAAAAGTACAACTATTACTATATGGTAATGCTACTTATTCTCTTTTGAAGGTAGTCTTCAGAAAAATGTGGTGTTATTCAAAGTCCAAATCAGTGTATTTTACAGATTTATGACTGTTTAATTTCTGGCAGGTTTTACTGTGAATGACAGCTACAATCAACAGACTCAATTTCCAGCTGTACAACAGCTGCAGGATTCAAGCACACTTGAATCTCAGGCTCTTTCAACAAGTTATCATCCACCAGCCCTTCTTCAGGTTCCAAATACAGACACTATTAACGTAGTAAGTACTACTTGAAGGCAGGATTAATTTTTCTGTGTTCAGTCATGCCTTCCTTGCACTGCTTCGTTGGTGATTAGGTAAAATGAGAAGTCAGAAAAGTTTCAAGATTTCTTCTCTAGATTGCTTATGTTTAACAACTGGAAAATAGAAAGATGAGGAGAGGATAAGTGCTTTGACTGCAGTTTCTGAAAAGAAAGTGTATGTTTTGATGCTCTAGACTTAAAAAATACTATAATGTTGGATTGTGAGTTTAAAACTAAGGAGAGGATGTAATGTTATTAAATAATTTAACATTATTTCATTATATTCTCTCCTAATTATTAAATCTATATGTCTATAGACATATATGATCAAGCAATAAAAAAAAGCATTACAAATCTTTAGTGATCATTCATGGAGCTTGCATATTGCAGTGTATGATGTTTTTGCATGTTTCTCATTTAGTTAAATTTGTAAAAGGGCTCAATTGCAAAAAATACAGTTTGAATATAACTTCTTATGACATTAGAAGTACATAGCATGAAGACAATCTGTTGTAATGTATTTACCATGATGATCTCTATGAGTTGCTGTCCCTTGAAGCTTGTTTGCAAAGTGCAGATGTTGTCAGAGAATTGACGTGGGTTTTAGGACCTGGAAGAGTTTGAGTAATTTCAACCTACAGGCTTCGGTTTCCTTGTCTTCAATTTTGAAATTTCTTGGTCTCAAGGATTATTCTGTTGTGGCTTTTACTTACAGGAATGTTCAGAAAGTAGTGAAGTTTGTCAGCAGCACTATGTTTTGCTGCTTACTCAGTGTTTAAAATGGCTGATCTAGTTTTAAATTTAACTCTTCAAACACTAGAAAATCTAAACAATTTAGATACATTTTTGTGGAGATTCAGGGAAGTGTAAGTGCATTATGTTTTCTGTTTATTCCAGTTCAGTAGCTGAACATTTTTATGCTTTCCTTCTCAGTATGGAAGAGTGAGATATTACATTGCGCTCTTAATTTCCTGTCAAAATGTATGAAAGCATAAATTTAATTACTTGTGTTGACTGTAAATACTGTAATTTTTTTCTTGCCTATTTGTGAGACTATATTTAAATATTGTGTTACTGAAATTCACTTGAGGCTTTGATTTTTAGACCACTCGCTTGATGCAAGACCAGTCACCACAGGAAGAACTTGAATTGCACACCCAAAGGCCTCATTTTCTTGAGGATAATGAAGATCAAAGTAGGCGTTCATATAGGTATGTTATACTTCTAGCTTTTGTCACAGAATTTCCTGAATGGCTAATTATTACATGTAATTATTATGTAATTATTATGCCTAATAATTACATTAAACTTATGAAAACTTTTTTTTTCTAATAGATGTGAGTATTGCAACAAGGGTTTTAAGAAATCCAGCCATTTGAAACAACATGTGCGATCACATACTGGTGAGAAACCTTATAAATGCCAGCTCTGTGGCCGTGGTTTTGTTTCCTCAGGAGTTCTTAAGTCACATGAGAAGACTCATACAGGTAAACAGAGTATACCAGCTCTATATTAGCTTAACCCACGTTTGGGTTTTGTAAATGTCCTGTGTGAGTAAACTTAAACAAATAGCATGCTACTTATTTGTTTCTGTTACTTTAAGGAGTTAAAGCATTCAGCTGTAGCATTTGCAATACCTCCTTCACAACTAATGGCAGCCTTACCAGGCACATGGCAACTCACATGAGCATGAAGCCTTACAAGTGCCCATTCTGTGATGAAAGCTTTCGAACAACTGTTCACTGCAAAAAACATATGAAAAAACATCAGGCAGTCTCCTCAGCTGTAGCAGCAGCTACAGATACAGGAGGGGGAGGTAAATGATTTCATTTTTACTTTTACAGTCCTTACTACATAAGAAATACAGATGTTTTGGTGGATTACATGAATGCTATAACAGTAATGGTACAAAATAAGCTTCTAGCATGGATAATATCTGCTGTTTAGAGCTGCTGAAATCGCTCTTGTTATCTGAATTGTTTAAATAAACTGTTTTTCCAGGATCTGTCCAGCACATTAAAGGTATTGTATGTGACATAGCTATTTTAGTATGTCACTAAAGTAGATCTTTTGTCCTGTATTACTTAACCTGTGTTAGTTATTATAAAGATAAGAATCATAAATCCAGCTTTTTTTAAAATGAAGTACAGACATGAGTAGTTAGACCTCTAAAAGAGATTAAAGTCCATAATAGTGCAAGTCCAAGCACAAAATGTAGTGGCTGTGTGTTTAATAATAAACCCTTCTATTTTTTGTAATTTCGGCTGACAGATTAAACTAAACAGAAATGTGTTTTTTGTTTTGGTTCGAGTTTTTTTTTTTTTTTTTTTTTACTTAATAGTTGCATGTGTTGAAGATGATGAAGAAAGCCCTGAAAGAACTTCCAGAAAATCTCGTCCTGGTGTCATAACTTTTACAGAAGAAGAGACAGCAGAACTGGCAAAGATTAGGCCTCAAGAAAGTGCCACTGTTTCAGAAAAAGTTCTTGTCCAGTCAGCTGCAGAGAAAGACAGAATTAGTGAGATCAAAGACAAGCAAGCAGAACTGGAAGCAGAGCCCAAATATGCCAACTGTTGCAGTTATTGTCCCAAAAGCTTTAAAAAACCCAGTGATTTAGTCAGGTGAGGAATGGAAAATGTTCATATGTTTTTAATTTGCTGAATAGTTCACCAGAAACTTTAGCAATAACAGTTTCATATAACTCTTTTTCAAGTTGAAGTTCAACTATTATTTACATAAATTTTTCTTTTTCACAGTGGTTTAAAAATGTGTCAAGATGTTACATATTCTGAATATGACTAATCCAGCTTTTTCATATTTATTTTCCTGCAGTGTTAAAGTTATTATTATGAAGTTTTAGAATAAATTGTTTTTTCTTGCTCAAATACTTGCATATAAAAACATGTAAAAATCTGTTGAAAAAATGCAAATACTTAAATCTTCTTGTTCTGCCTAGTGTAATGCTAGTATAAGTATTTAATTAATTCTAAAATTAATAAGATAGAAAATAAATATTTGTACAAACTGACGTAAAAGTAGAATTTCACTTGTACATGTATCCTGGAATTATTAGGCATGTTCGTATCCATACTGGAGAGAAGCCATATAAGTGCGAGGAATGTGGAAAGAGTTTCACTGTAAAATCCACTCTGGATTGTCATGTTAAAACACACACAGGTCAGTAAGGTTTTGCATGTCTTTGTTTAGAAGCTGTTTGCTTTCTTGACCAGCTGTTTAAGTACGGATTTTGCAAGGAATGCCACCCACAACTGTGATCTAGTATTTGGAGCTGTGGATGGCAGTGCTAGGGGAAATTTGGTACGTGTGACACCATCAAATGAATCACATCAGGACATTCTGAATAAACCATGTTTTTACAGCCTTCTGTAGAATTCTAAAGCATGGTCTTAGCTCATGCAAATACTGTGTATGTAAGTGTCCTGAATATGTTCATGTCAGATCTTCTGTAGTATTTCAATGATAAATTATTTTCCTGAGTAAGAAGGTGGAGTTGAGGGAATCTTATATTATTAAGTTAGAGAAAAAAAAACCCTATAAACATTAACGTTTGTGCTGCTATGTAAACTGGGAAATAAGAGTACAAAAATTTTGAGCATTTAGCTGTTTGAATCTTGCAAGTTGAATGTAAACATAGTATCTGTAATATTTAGATTTTTAGGGTAGGTTTTTGTATTCCTGAGAGAGGTCTGATTTTAATAGTAGGATTTTTCAACTACAATTTTACTCTAATTAAAAAAAACCTTCTAAGTCTTTCATATTTGTTTCCTTCTCACCATTGAACTTCTGTAATAAACCCAGTCCTCAGCTAATTAATTTCTAAAACTGTGTACAGTTTTGTTAAGTTTTATTATGATCTCTTTTCAAAAATAAAAAAAAAAACAAGACAGAAAGCTTTTAATGCTGTAATGCATTATAATTTTGCTCATGGAAACTCCTTCTTCATTTTACTGTATTTGTACTTTCTACTGTTGTTTAGTAAGAAATCGTATTCATGTTACATGGAATTGTTGTATAGATCAAGACAGACAGTAGCAGATAGTAAGGATAATGAAAAGAATAAAGCAAGGATTGTGTCATGTTACATCCAGGTTCAAGCACTTTACAAATTGTGGGACTCTGAATAAGTGATTGCATCTCTTTGCTTGCTATCTTTAATGGAATATTTTACATTAGTTTTATCCAGTTGTTTTCTAAACACAGAAAAACTGGGTAAAAAGGAATGGCCTTCAGTACAGTCAGGAGTAGTAAGTTTCTGGATTCAAGTTTGATTTTCAGTTTGCTGTCTTGATAATTTTGTTCCTAAGCCCACTAGATTTTTGTTTGAGAAATAAAGAGAAATTGTTTCCCCTTCTTAATTTTTAAGCTCTTTATGGTTGTACAGACTTTTTGATAGTATATAATGGAGCTTTGTAAATTATTATTTTAACATCCTTAAACAGACTTTCACAACCTGCTATTCATTCTCTCCTTTACGTTACATATAGTACAATTTTGATGGTTTGAGTCTTTGCTCAGGTGATTAAGAGCTCTTCTGCTAACTTACAGCCTTGTGAAAATTGTCCATGTAAGCCGTTTGTGTTCAGTCTAAGAACTGTTTTTCTTTAGTTCATGAAAAGACTCCTTCAGCCTGTGACAGCATTTTTATTAACGTCTTTTCATATAAAACCAGTGTAAAATTCCAAAAATCCAGATATAGTGGAAATCTGATCTTCTTCAAAGAGTGCTCACAAGATTCATGAGGTGTAATTTTCACTGCAAAAGCCACATCACCTTTTCCCTATACTTCATTTTATCTTATGGGAGTTTTTTCCCCTGTTCTTTTATACTTGGGCCAGCTTGTGCTGGATGAAGTTTAGCTAATGTGCAGTTTTCTGCATTTGAGCCTGGATTGCTTTCTGGAATGCTGTCTTAATCAGCATTCAGCAATACCTACACCTGGTAGTTCATTGGTTTCATATTGAGATGCGTAATTTATTCAAATGAACAATAAAAAAATTTGTACAGTATTAATATCTGTAAACCCTAAAATTAGTTCCCTTTGAAAAGCTGCTCTGTTCCTCACCTGTAAATGAAAGTTGCCTGCATAGAAACCTACCCTATATCATCTGTAATCAGCATTGATCCAGAGAATTTGTTTGGAGCTTTACTGAAAGATTGGAAGTTTCTCAGTGAGGTATATGGTTCTTTGTCTGAACACTTAGCTCCTGCATCCTGATGTAGCATGAAGTGTGATAACTGGAGTCACACAATATTGCATTTCTGTCTTCATTGCTTTTCTAGTTTCCTGATTACAGTTCTTTCAGATAACAGTTCTTGTTAACACGTTAGTTGTGTAGCCAGTAGTGTGGCATGTCAGTGGCATAAAAACATATAATTTTTGCTGTATTTGGAAGCAGTGCCAATTTAGTGTTTGCCATTCCTTGATGACTTCTCATCCGAATTTGTGATCATCTTCCCTCCAAGTTTCCCTTGTGGACGCTAACTCAAAACTACTAAACTACTGAAAACAGTTCAACCATCTTTTTTCTTTTCAGATTCCTAGTATTTACACAAAAGGCCCAGGAGTCAGCTCATAATCTCATTGCATATTTAAATAACAGGACTTCAGCTGTTCTGTTTGTTCCTTCCTGCTTTTTTTTGTTGGTTTTCTTCTCTCTCTCTCTTATTTTTCCACCCCCCTTTCTCCCAATGGGTGGGGATTTTTTAGTGGGAACAGCTGCTGGATGGCTTCCTTTGTGGCACTGTGAACGTGGTAGATGACTTTGCTGCTGCCCAGATTTCCATTGTTTCACTGGTTCATGCTATTGGGCTCTTTCTTCTCCATTTTTTGAAACAGAACATTGTCAGAGGTTTACTTCATTTTGTTTAACAGGAAGTGACAACAGTGCGCCAGGGTTTTGTAATTTGAAGTAGGTTGAATTGTAGTTCAGGAAATTGATGAGAGATTCTTCTGTGTAAATGGAAACTAGAACTCAATAGCAGGACTCATAGGCACATATTGCTCTTGTGATTTTTACCAAATGCATTGGTTTCTTTCCCTTGTTTAGCTAGGAAGCAATATTGTGCTGGAAGGCCTGGGAATATCAGGAGTAATAGTGGGTTTTCAGCTGCAGTGGCACGTGTTCTGCCAGATAGTTACATTATGCTTTTTGTGAATTGTATAGCTGTGCATATGGTTCAAAGAATAAACTCTGTAGTTTGCTGTTACTTGTAGTACATTAAAAATTCTATTTGAGACCAAGGATATTTTTCAGATGTTATGCACTCTGAAAGGAGAGACAAAAAAGTCTGTATATGTATAGACCAGATTTCTGTACTTCTGAATTACTTTGGGGGGTTGATGTTTTGTTTTAGAATGTTATCTCACTTAATTTTAATAATTTCTTAATAGTAATCCATTAATACTGGTTAGTTAAGGCAGCATTGAAACAGAAGAATAAAGCTGCTGGAATTAAAAATGAAATGAGTGGCTAATTAAGTAGGAGCCAAATGCTGAAGAGGACAAGATGAAACTTTTAATTCTCCAGTTTGTGAGCTGTGTAGTTGAAATAACTGGATTAGTCAGGAAGATGAGATGAGGAGGATGACAGAGGCATGAAGGTGACCAAATAAGATTCTGCATAAAAGCTTTAAAAGCATATGGAGTTTTAGTAAAAGGAAGAAGTTAATATGCTCTTCATTGAGAAATTAATTCATCTGAAAAGCAGCCAAATGATAAAGTCCAATTATTTCTAATTTATTCTGTTCAAATTAGTTTAGAATCTTTATGGGGTTTGTTAAATGGATGATTTAGTCCTCTCAGTCTTTTTAGGTGTTTAGTCACTTATCTTTCTGGTTTTGAAACTTTTCTAGGCCAGAAGCTCTTCTGTTGTCACGTGTGCAGTAATTCTTTTTCTACAAAAGGCAGTCTAAAAGTCCACATGCGCCTGCATACGGGAGCAAAGCCCTTCAAGTGCCCACACTGTGATTTGCGGTTTCGTACTTCAGGGCGCAGAAAAACCCACATACAGTGTCATTATAAACCGGACACAAAGAAAGTTAGGAAGCCTGTTGCTCGGACTTCAACTGAGGGATTACAACCAGTCAGTCTTCTTAATTCATCCTCAACAGACCCTAATGTTTTCATCATGAATAACTCTGTTTTGACGAGTCAGTTTGATCAAAATTTACTTCAACAAGGACTTGTGGGCCAGGCTATCCTGCCTGCTTCAGTGTCAGGTAAAAATGGACGGGGTGGTGGTCGTGGTGTGGTGATCAGGTTATGAAATTTGCTTTCTGTTAGAGTTTGGAAGGTTTTGCCAAACACTGCTTGCCAAACAGGTAAGAGTTTTACTGAATTCTTGGTTTGATGCACAGTGGTGACATGAATAGAAATTTACTTATTTAAGAATGAAAGAAAAATAGATGCGGTTCACCTAAAAGTCTCTTCAGTTCTGCTGTGGTATGGCACTGCAGAGAGGAAGAAAATGCAGATAACAAATAGCTGGAGTACTTGTATTCTTTGTGGTAATACTTTCTTGGTTTTATTTAAAATGAAAAGAAGTAAAACAGTTACTCTGTTTGTCTACACTGGTTATTTATGTGAATAATGAAGAGAGTCTTTGAAGTGCATGTCCTGTGCAGTACATGTGTAGTTATTTCTCCAGAATAAAAAAAAACACCCACACCAAAAGAAAACCAACCAAAAGACCCCCAACCTCAAAACAAAGCAAAAAAACTCTTTAACGATACAAAAAACTAGTAGTGTAGGTCTGTATGTTAGATAATTAAGTGCCTAAGATATGAAGTCTCACAAATTGACAGTGACTACAGCTGCACACAGGCCATTCTTTGAGATCAGCTGGCGCAGAATACCCAACATGCTTCATGTGGCAAGAAAGTGACCTTTTGAGAACGATCCTTGCTAATTTCTAATTTTTTTTCAGGTATTTTTTGTGTAAGTGCTCACTGACCCAATGTTTGTGTAAGTGCTCAGGTAAACTTGGGACAGGGATGATTTTAAAAGCAGAATAGTATTAAGGTGTCTGGAGACATGCTTTGGTACTCTTAAATGTACTACTTAAATTGTGGATCTTGGACTGCCTGTTATTTCTGAAAGTGAGACTTGGATTTTATGTGCTTTGGCTTTTTTTTCAGTACATGTCTATGATTTTGCAGGTATGCCCACAAATTCAGAGTATTATATCAGTCTCATACTTAACTGTAGCCATTCCAGCTTATCTGATTTGATCTAAACTGTTGTCCAAAATGAACAAATTGTTGATGTTCAGAAGATACTGATGTTATTTGACAGGCACAGTTAGTGATAAATTTGTGATGAGAAATCATCATCATGAGAAATTCATTTGCTTGGATTTTATTAGATAGTAAGGTGGAGTATTTAAGCTTGTTCAGATGTCCTAAAAAAAGACCTTCTTGAATTGAGACTAGTAATGTGGGTTTTGGCCAGAGCAGGTATTTTCGGGTGCACTGTAAACCAGATTTATTATACTAAAGAATTCTGAAAAGGGAAGGATAGGTGTTTTTGAAGCATCAGCCAAAGGAAACTGGTTGATCACACTCAAGGTGTTTAGAGAAGAAGGTACGTCAAACACAAGATGACTTTTTCCATATATGCTCTCAAGACCTTTTGTAGAGATAGCCTATTTAACTTTTGAAATTAGAACCTTTTCAAGTTCTAAAGACTTTTGGATTTCAATTGCTAATGCACCTTTATTTTCATCCATGTAAGTACAGAGGATGAACTTTGACAGTTTGATACTGAACCATGTCTGTGCTGTGCAAAATGTGGCAGTAACTTTCCTGTATATGTTCACAGTCAGAATGTAAATACCCTGTGTGTGTGCTGCTTTGCTTAGATGCAGCACACTCTCCAAGGAAATCTAAACCAAATTTCTCCAGGTTTCTAGTGCTACTCTGGAGGGATTCTTGTTTTGTAAGCCACTAGCTAATGCCTACATAGCAATCCTTAAATCACATGGAATTTATGTAGCTTTAAAACAGGCAGTCAAATTACTTTATAATCAAAGTATGCACTTCAGATTATCTTTCTTGTCATAAATAAATGTATGTCTATGTAGCTTTTATATTGATTTAATTTATAAAAATAAGCACGCTGAAAGAGGTAGTCAGTAATGGTAAATAAAAACATTACAATATAACTGTTTTCTTTGGTAGCTGGAGGTGACTTAACTGTGTCCTTGACAGATGGTAGCTTGGCCACTCTTGAAGGAATACAGTTACAACTTGCTGCTAATCTGGTTGGACAAAATGTTCAGATTTCTGGAATAGATGCCACTGGTATTAACAACATAACATTACAGGTAAGTTGCTCACTGTTCCTTGTTTTTAGTTCTGTAGAGTCATTTTGAGGGCTGAAGAAAGCTTAAGGAGCCTACATAATTCTGGAAGAGTTCTTGAGTTGAGTGAACTAGTAACATACTGTATCACTTGTACAATGTTAGAAGACTTAAAAAATAGCTGCACAGTGTGGTATGTTTCTGGTTTGGTTTATTTTATTTTCATTTTTTTCAGGAGTTTTTATTTCTCAGGGATTTTGACAGACTGCTTTAAAATATTTATATTTTAAATATTTTTTTTTCTTTTAATTGCAATTTGTCTTTACACTNTTCTTTTCTAAACATAAGGCACTGTGTTACTTTGCAAACTTTAATGGTTGAATTCACAATTTAAATTCCCATTGAGCTTGTAAAAAGAATGACAGAAAGAGGTGAGATTATTGCATTTAAAAGTTCTTGAGATGTGTGAAACAATTATTTTCTTGAATGTGGTTGTGTTTGGTCAATTGCACAGAATTATTGTTGTTGGAGGAGCCCTCTTGGAGGTCACTAGGTACAACCCCAAGGTCAGGGAAGGGACATCTGCAGAGTTGCATTGAGTTGCTCATAGTCCCTCTGTTCAAGGAGTTTTTAGCATAAAATGGGGACATTTTCATTTTGTTTTTCTCACCTGCTAAATATCTCTGAAGAGGAAAATGTCTTAAGTATAGAGAACAGTTGTTGGCTTGTGAAATGGGACTGTAAAGACCCCTAGGAGCTGAAAAATTAAATAATTTCTGGTATCAATCTTCTCTCTGCTCCATGCCTTTTCACTTTCAAGGGCTTGGAGACTGTTATAAGCATTACATGCACTAACAGGGCAGTACAGAATACCAGCAGTGTGTTTACCTGGGGCCAGGCATGCTGATATGTAACTGATCATGTTTTCCCAAACATTTTGCTGAAGGAAGGGAAGGAAAGTGAATCTGAATAGACTGGTTACATAGTCACTTTAGAGACTGGCTATATACAGACACATAAAAACTAAATTTAAATTTTAAATTATTAATTATGAATTTTCAGTACTGTATATACTCTCTATGCAGTAAATATGTATTCTGGACTTATGTTAAGAATATGCATTTAACCCAGTTTGTTAACTTCAGATTGATTGCTGAAAACTTGTTTTTCAGATCGATCCAAGTATCCTACAGCAGACATTACAGCAGAGTAATTTACTTACTCAGCAGCTGACTGGAGATCCCACCATGGCTCCACAGAATCCCTCTCTCCAGGCAGCAGAAAATGCAGTGCCAGCTAATGTGGTTATTCAGCCCATATCAGGCTTATCTTTGCAGCCCACAGTAACATCATCTGCTAATATGACAATAGGGTCCCTGTCTGAGCAGGAGTCCGTGCTGACAACCAGCGCTAATGGTAAGCACTGTCGGTAGTTTTATTGTGTGTTCAATTTCTTAATTTTACTCAGGATATTACTCACAGTGAGAAAGTGTCAGCCCCTTGCCTCTCCCCACTCCCACCAAACATCTCATTTTAATAAAGTAAACTTGCAGTTCTTGCTTGGGCATCTTCAGCAAATATTACAGCTTTGTGTTACCCTTTTTTAATACAATTTTTTTCAGAAGGTGAATTAGAGAGTAGGTTTAGATTAGATATTAGGAAGAAATTCTTTACTGTGAAGATGGTGAGGCGCTGGAACAGGGTGCCCATAGAAGCTGTGGATGCCCCATCCCTGGAGGTGTTCAAGGCCAGGTTGAATGGGGTTTTGAGCTTGATGTAGTGGAAGTCATCCCTGCCCATGACAGGGGAGTTGGAACCGTGTAATCTTTAGGGTGTTTTCCAACCCAGGCCATTCTATGGTTCTATATAATGAAAATACTTAAGAACTTCCATAGTTTTGAGCAAAATACAAAATGTTCATTCAGAAAATCTTAACTGCAGAGAAATAAATTGGATGTGAAAAAAAATTTTATACTTTCTACTATAAGTTCTAGCATCTCCCGTTGGCTGCATTGATTATGGTAGCTCAGTGCTTTAAGAAGTTGTGTCAAAAATTCCACCAAAGGATATTAATGGATTTTTTTTTTTGTTCTACCACTTTCATTTAGGTGCACAAGATATTACTCAAGTCATGACTTCACAGGGTATGGTGTCATCTACAAATGGCCAACATGAGATAATGCTGACCATAAATAATTCCAGTTTGAGTCAAGTTCTAGCTCATGCTTCAGGTTCTACTACTGCAACCTCATCAGGAGGTCCTCAAGAAATCACTCTTACAATATCTGGTTTGTGTTTTTAAAAATCTTTTGTGATACCAGATCTCTATTTCATGAAGTACCTCTACAGTAGCATACGAGGATTTTCACAGTCCACAGTTTTCCCATGGCATATTTTTCTTATATTCATTAGCTTTAAAAAATACTCCCCAAATCCACATTTGAAACCCAAACTCATTTGCCTTGAGAACACATTAGATTGGTTCACTGTTTTATTTATAGCCTCAGTTAACAGCTGTATTTTTATAGATTGATCAAGTTGGTGCTTTGAATTTAGAGAAGTATGATTCATATTTGTCTAAATATTACTAATCTCGGGTATTTCTGTACATGTTAGTATCTGGATTTGCATAATCACATCTGTATTAAAAACTTGTCAAACCGCTGCATAAAAATCTGCATGTGTGGAAGTTAATTTTATGTTTTGGTTGTATTTTGTACTTTTATTATTTTATGATCTATTGTAAGAACAGTAGCAGAATAATGCTGAGACGATGCCAGTTACAGTAGGACTTATTTCTATTCAGGCCAAGATCTTATTCAGCATAATTCTGGAAGCACTGATCTGAACACTGGCTTAAGGCTGACAGCACCAACCATCAGCAGTCAGACTACAGGTGCTACATTAACTATAAGCAATGACCAGCTTCTTTCTCAGGGCCCTTCACTAAATGCTCCAGGTATGCATACAACAATTTTTCTAATTAAAAATAGTATTTTGTCTAAAAAGTAAATACTAGAATTAAATGGTATAATCTTGCATGTCATGATTCAGGAACTTTGAGTGTTTTGTGTGTTTTCTCACAAGCTTTAAATTGTTATGTCAGTTTAAATGCACTTTATTCCACACAATAGGAAAAAAATGAAAACAAGAAGACATGTCTTAAGTTAGTATTTTGAGGCAGTTAAAGGAATATTGAAGAATTATATCTATAAACTGGAGGACAACAATATCTGGTGCCTTCACTGCAGAAGTGATAAATACCAAATTTTCTCTAGTACTCAGATTTTGAGATTTAAAGTATGTTTATGAATTTCTACCTATATATGTTTGTATACGCACGTGACCACCTGTAAGTGCAATACTGTGTTCATGAAGCTAAACTTAAATGTAATTTTTCTAATTTTATCATCTGATTGATAACTTTAGGTTCTTGATTAGCAGTTTAACCGATTTTGTTGATTCCACAACCGAAAATTCTAGCAATGGGAAACAGAAATTACTAAGTTCACTTAAAATAAATTTGTAGTTTAGTGTTTATGTATGTAACAGATTTTTTTTTTTTTTACCATTTTGCATATGTTCCAGAACTTAATACAACAGGGGGAACAAACCTTCCTCCAGCAACACCCATATCTCAGTCTGCAGTTTCTGCACAGAATTTGGTGATGTCTTCATCAGGAGTTGGAGGAGATGGTAGTGTCACTTTGACTCTTGCTGACACTCAGGGAATGTTGTCAGGTGGTCTTGATGCAGTTACGCTTAATATCACTTCGCAGGTAAGATGCTTTTCTGAACTGACAGATAAATTTATGTTTCTGTCTTACAGAACAATTTCTTTTGCTTAGAAAATAATTTTGTCCTGTAAATACATAATATTTGATATTTTAGTTAATTTTCCTTCTCTCTGTCAACCATGTGAGTTTGGCATCTGGAAACATGAACTGTTGGAACAGAAGTGCCAATAAATTTTGCAATGTTTGTTTTTTTAAATTAACAGATTCTACTGTTTCAAACATGGTATGAGATCAGTTTTTGGTATTAGACTATGTACTTCATTATCACTATTCAGTAATACAGCTTAGTACTCCTAAATATATTATTTCATTTGGTAAATTTTTCTTTTCCTACTTGTGAATGAGAGAGTTGAACAGCAGTTGTGACAGTTCTTTTCACAGCAAGTAACAGACAGAATTTAATTGACTATCTTTAATAACAGGTGGTATTATAAGAAATTTTGTAAAAATGGTGCTGTATGGACTGTCATCTCTCCAGTAACCTTACTATTAGTTTCATTTGTAGCATAACTTAAGAATTTTGTGGTGTCATCAAGAGCCAAAGACATATTGGCAAATAGAATCTACAGAGTGGGAAGATAAAAAATAATATTAAAAGACTACAAAGTGAAAAGGTTGTGTGGTTGACATTTCAATGTAGATTTTACATCTGAAAACTTGGGCTGTTTCTTCTATTTTCTTGGCTTAACTAGGTTTAGATTGATTCTTATTTACTTTTTGACCTGAGTTAGTGTGTAAGCGTATACAAATTAAGTACTATTTATCTTGCATGTGCTGTGATTAAAACTGGTGAAGCAAAGTTATATGCTTTCCTCTGTAGTTTTGCTGTGGGGAAGGGAAGAAAAGATTTCTTAAATAATTCTTGTGATATGTTTGTGATTTCTGGTATCACAGAGTAACAAAGCAGAACATGGTTTCGTTTCAGGCTTTGTAATAATTTCAGTGATAACATTTGGCAGTGTTGCTGTTTATGAATAAGATCCTGTGCCTCCTGTTAAGACAAGCATAAATAAAATTGAAACATTGAAGAATAATAGTAGCTGTGCAAACACAGTTTATGTTGCAAGAAATCATGGTGAATAGACAGGTAGTATGTAAAAGAACTGTGTTTCCTGGGGAAACTGAAAAGTCATTAAAACTAGTGTAGAAATAGAAGTAGTAAGATATTAATAATCATATATCCTAAGTAGTGATTTTGTGTCATGATTTCATGGAGTTTGGAAGTATGTTTAATCAAGAGATTTAAATAAAGGAAGATACTGCGGGAAGGCCATGCAGGAGAGCAGAATACAGGAGTTAAAGAAAGGCAGTGGAAGGCTGAAACATTCAGCATTTCATGCAAGGCTGGTAAAAATTAATCAGAACTGAATCTAGTCTTACAAACTTCCAGCTGTTGTTACACTTAAATGATGTAAATTTAAATGTAAATTTAAAGGAGAAAAGGAAGGAAAACAGTTGCATTTGTTCAGATAGGGTTCTGAAATGTTTCTTTCTAAAGGAAAAAGTATTGTTTAGGTGTGAAAGCTTATTACTCCTGTCAGCTGTTTAAATACAGCTTTTTAAATATAGTTACTCTCTTTTTTTGTGCTCCCCTCTCTGACAGGGTCAGCAGTTCCCTGCTATACTCACAGATTCCAGTCTTGCTAGCCAAAGTGCATCAGGATCACAGCAAGTAATACTGGTGAGCCATACACCCCATTCAGCACCTGCAAACTCTGATGAAATAACATATCAGGTAGATACTATACATTTCTGAATCTTTTGTGGTAAACGACTTTTTTTTAATCAAAATACTGGAACAATGTTTTTTTATCTTGAATCATGAAGGCTGATGTCATTCACAAACAAGAGTTTTGGGAACAGGTTCTCTGTGACTTCCTAGTCACAGAGAATCTGTTTTAAGTTTTGAATTAAAAACCACTTTCATATACCTATACACGCACACAACAAAGAAATGTAATTAATAATGTGTTTCTTTCTACAAATCACATAATCATGTGCTCAACACAGACTGCTCCAAAAATTTCCAAGTAAGTTGGTATTTAGATAATAAACATAGATAAATTTTGGGGGTGTGGGGAAAAAATAGCACCTATTGGTACACTTTTGCCATTCTCTTTCTGTATCCAAATTGTTCCAATGATGGTGCAACATGAAGTCTTTGCAACTTCTTACACCTTTGAATCACAATAGAAACTCCTACATAAGTAATACAGTTTTGGTATTAGAAGAAGTGGTTCAGACTTGTTTTCTTGAAGGCAGAACAAATGTTTTCAACCAGCCTGGTAAGGCAAGCTCTAAAATAGGAGAAATGAGACAGGCAAATGGTGACTTGATTTGTTGCTTTCTATGTTACTGTACTTGGGATTCCTCTGTATTTATAAAGTTGAATTTGGTATTAAAAAGGAATTTAGTATTATGTGTTGTTGTGAAACTCTTAACCTCTGAGTTAGAAGAAATTTTCCAGGAAAAAAAAACCCAAAGGAGTCTTGATACTTGTTTTCCTTAAGTAATGGTAACAAACTCCAAAAATCAGTCTCTTCAGTTTGTTTTCTTATCTGAAGAAAGTAGTTTTTCCAGGCAGATCTCACTAATTACAACAATAATGCAGCACACCACCATCCAATTCTATCAATATTTCATTGTGTTTCAGTACTTCTGGAGGTAGACCTTTACTTCCTTATGAAAATAGAATCCCCAATAAAGAAGTTAAACAAATAGAAAATATTCTTCTCCTCTACAAAATCAGAGATAACTTTTTTCCTGTCTGGAATGCTTTTGGCTTTGAATTTTATTTGGTGGCAAATTGAGGATCATCTGAGTTGTTCAGGAGCATAAAACTCATTGTAGAAAAATACGGATACACACACAATGTATTTACGATGTGTTAAGTCAGTTTGATCATAGTTATTAATGTTGTTTTCTTAAAATACATACATGTGTCATTCTTTGGAGCAATGAAACAGAAGTTTGTATTTACATATAACTGACTGCTTTTGTGTCTGTAACTTGCTTGGAGTTGCTCTCCAAAAATTTGTCATGTTGAGGTAGATTTTAAAAAATAAACCAATGTGGATGTGCTTATGAAATTACCTGATAGTGTATCTGTAAATTGTTACAGGTGACAGAAGTTCCCCCTAATGTGACTAAAAGCAGTCAAGCAGAAAAAGAAACTCGTGGGCACCAGTGTTTTGAGTGTAGCCAAACCTTTTATTCTGTCACCATGCTGACGCACCATTGCAAAGAGGTGCATGGCAAGGAGCGAATACATGTTTGCCACATCTGCAATAAGGCCTTTAAGAGGGCAACACATCTCAAGGTATTTGGTAATAACAGTTGATTGTTCTCTTAACTCCTTTTGTTTTGGACTTTCTGTGATATTAATAAAAGGTACCTATTAGCCCTTTGTCTTTGCTTTCCCTTTACAGTGTGAGAGGTGTGCATCTGAGAGAGGGATTCTAAGTGATAATGTATGCACAGATAGAGAACTCTCTTCTGGAGCATGGAGAGGATTTTAATGCATATATTGACTACAGAATGAAAAATGTTAATGCCTGTCATGCAAGTAGTAGTGTCAGGAAAAGATTTCACTCGCTTTATTTGCATATGAATATCGTCAGTGCTAATCCTGATTTCCAGATAATCTTTTCGTATCTCAGGAAGTTACCTGCTTTAAAGTCTTACCATTTCATTTGTAGATGCTCTGTCATGTGAGTAAAAGTAATAGAGGAAGCATTTGTTTTAAAATGTCTTTATATTATTGCTGTTTTCTAGTGATATTTTCTCTGTTTTCTCTAGATTATGAACAACCTAATACTTCCAAGTCTTTTAAAAAATTAGTGGTGTATCTAAGTTCTTAGTTGGATTATAGAATGTTCTTGTTAGGAATATTGGGCTGTACTAGACAAGTGCTTTGTTCAGGCCACTATCTTACCTCTGAGAGATACTTAAGGGAAGTAATTTGAAGAGGAGCTTTAAGAAAGGAGTAAACATATAAGTTGCCCAGAATTTTACTAGAATTTATAGCAAGAAATTTTTGGAGCCAAAGGCAGTGTGTTTATATTCATTTATATTATATTTNTATTAGCTTTTATGAGAGCTCTTCAATAGATTTCCTTTCACTTTGATATAATATTTTAATGAAATATACTCTCTTTGTGAAGTTCACCTTCTTGGAGTGATCATGTCTGTCAACTAGACTATTGGAAACTATCATAAAATGTGTTGTTGTGAAACTCTTAACCTCTGAGTTAGAAGAAATTTTCCAGGAAAAAAAAACCCAAAGGAGTCTTGATACTTGTTTTCCTTAAGTAATGGTAACAAACTCCAAAAATCAGTCTCTTCAGCTTGTTTTCTTAAAACTGAGCCCGGGTTAAAGATATGACAAGATAACTTCTTACCCTAGTATGTCCCTTGAATTATTATCCATAACTGATTTTTCAGGAAGGCAGCGATCAAAGTTGCAATAAGAAGTTCAATGGCAGTCACAAGAGACTTCAGGGCCTTGGGACAATTGTAAAGGGATCAGAAGCACAAGTAATCTCCTCCTCTATCCTTCCAGTTGCAGGGAGTGGTGTAGGAAGAGCTGGCAGATCAGTAACTGTCTCTGAGACTGGCATCACCAGCAGAATTTAGGAGTTTTTGATCATGGATTGGTCTACACAACAGCAGGCCTGCTGCAGATGGGCTACACTTGTCTCAAAGGGGGAAAAAAAATCTTTGCTGAGGAGTTAGCAGGGCTCGTTGAGAGAGATCATCTAAACTAGATTTGTAGGGAGGAAGGGATGAAACCAGACTTGCTGGAGATAAGCCTGGGGGCAGCACACCAGTGTTTGGGGGTTCTTGTGCCAGCGAGGCCCTTCAAGCTCCACCCCAATGTGCTGAGTACACTGGAGTGCGTTTGAAATGTCCCTGTGCTGGTGCTTGCAGCACTGTAGCCATCTCAGTGGAGGTAGGGCAAATGGTCAGTGACCTGCTACACCACTTAGACTTGCTCAAGTTGTCTATAGGACTGGGTGAATCCACCCAAGGGTACCAAGGGACTTGTTAGAAGAGCTTGCCAAGCCATTTTCAATCATTTATGATGAGCAGTACTGGCTAACCAGGGAGGTCCCAGTTGACTGGATCTTAGCACCTGTGATGCCCATGTACAAGGGCTGGAAGTAGGATCTGGGAAACTATGGGCCTTTCAGCCCGATCTCAGTGCCAGGAAAGGTTATGGAGCAGCTCATCTTGAGTGCCATCATGTGGCACATGCAGGACAGCCAGGAGATCAGGCACAGTCAGTATGGGTTTATGAAAAGCAGGTCCTGCTTGAGTAACATGATTTCCTGTGACAAAGTGACTTGCGCAGTTGAGGAGAGAAGAGTTGTGGATGTTGTCTACCTGGTCTTTAGCAAAGCCTTTGACACTGTCTCCCACAGCATTCTTCTGGAGAAACTAGCTTGAACAGGTTCACTGTTTGCTGGGAAAAAAATGGCTATATATCCAGGCTCAGAGAGTGATGGTGAATAGAATTACATCCAGCTGATGGCTGGCCACAAGTGGTGTTCTCCAGGGCTCAGTACTAGGGCTGGTTCTATTTAAGATCTTTCTCCATGATCTGGACAAGAGGATCAAGTGCACTCTGAGTCATTTTGCAGACAACACCAAGTTGGATGGAGTGTTGGTCTGCTGGAGGGCAGGAAGACTCTGTAGAGGGATCTGGACAGGCTGGATCAATGGGTTGGGGCCATTTTGGGAGGTTCAACAAGGCCAGGTTCTGGGTCTTGCTCTTGGGTCATGAAAAACCCCAGGCAGCGCCACAGCCTGGGGGCAGAGTGGCTGGAAAGTTGCTAGTGGAGAAGGACCTGGGAGTGCTGATCGACAGTGGCTGAACAAGAGCCAGTGTGTGCCCAGGTGGCCAAGGAGGCCAATGGCTTCCTGGTTTGTATCAGCAGGAGTGTGGCCAGTAGGAGCAGGGCAGTGACTGTTCCTCTTTGCGCTGGCAAGGCTGCACCTCAAATCCCATGTTCAGTTTTGGGCCCTCAGTTCAAGAAGGACATTGAGGTTCTGGAGTGTGTCCAGAGAAGTGCAGTGGAGCTGGTGAAAGGTGTGGAGCACAACTCTGAGGAGGAGCGGTTGAGGGAAGTTTGGGTTGTTTAGCCTGGAGAAAAGGAGCCCAGGGGTCATTTAACACTCTACAACTACCTTGAAAGCAGGTTGTGGCCAGGTGGGGGTTGGCCTTTTCTGCTGGGTAATGAGCAATAGGACAAGAGATCATTACCTCAGTTATGTTAGGGGAGGTTTAGATTGGATACCAGGGAAAATTTCTTCACTGAAAAGCTTATCAGCCACTGGCACAGCCTGTAAAGGGAAGTTGTTGAGTCACCAGCTCTGAAGGTATTTAGAAGATTCGTAGATGTGGCACTATGGACAGTGTCTTAGCAGACATAGTTTAGTGTAGGCTTGTCAGTGCTGGTTAATGGTTGGCTTTGATCTTAAAGGTCTTAAAGGACAGTTTAATTTACCACTGGACAATCAGGTACTAAAACAAATTCCACCCCTCATTAGACTCTTTTCTTTATCAAGGTGTTTAATAGCAGCTTCAGCTGTGAGCAGCCTTGAACGGCAAATTCAAAGATAAATGTTGGGGTTTGGCTTAGGATTTTGGGAAGAGTTCAGTGATCTGTTTTTCATGGTCTTCATTTTATACTGATGGAATTCTGGAGATCACCAAAAATATTAAAGGCACTACCAAACTATCAGGCTTTTCAGAAAAATCCACTAAGAGGTAAGGGTATCAGTATTTAGATGCCAGTACTTAACTGTATGTGTTTTTTCCAAAGATGTCAGTACCAGCATTTTCACAATTATCCCCAAGAAAATCCTCTTTAGAGATCATGTACAAACACCTCCACCACCCACCCCACCCCCAGTGTTAACACTTTTCAGTCTAGTGACTCAGTTCCCCTTCTCATGTGGGTTACTGTCCTGTTTTACAGCTTCAGAGAGGAGAACCTTAAGACATGCACAGTGACTAAACTGTCCAGTTTCATATGAATATGTAGTGGAAGTATCTGAAAGTTGACTGTTGATAGTAAATAAGGCACAGACATGATTCCAAGATGAAAGGAAAAAGGCCTTATCATCTTATTAAAACAATGGAATGAAACAAACTTTTTATTGCCACACTTTCAGAGGTGGTTACAATTAATGTTTCAGGAGTGATGGGATATAAGAGTGGCATACTAATGCATGAGCCATTTCAAAGAAGGTTTCCTGGTCTTATTTTTTAATTAGATAATGCTTGTTTGCTACCCCAAGATAATTACTCTCTGAAGAATATAAGAATTGCACAAATAAAGCTGTAAAACGTCACATGAACAATCAATGAAATACTATGTCGATAAAGAGATGATTGCACTTCAGAATGTTTCATTTCCATGAACTATTTTCAAAAGTATATTTATTTTACAGGAAAAGTGTAAGAGGTACACAGATCAGTGGAACAGAATTGCATCACAAACTGTTTCTTCAGAGAAAGTTGGCAGAAAGTTTTACAGGGCTATCTGGATGATATGTTTGCATTCAAGTAGAAGATGGGGTGGGAGTTGTTGGGATTTGGAGATTTGGCTTTTGTGTTTGGGTTTTATGGTGAAGGAAAGAAGCAACTGGTTTCAGATAATTTTTCTGAAGTAGGTTATAGTATGCTGCCACCATTTCAATGCTTGAGGGGATAATGAACATGATTAAATCTAAAGATTTTGTTTATTTTCACCTAAGCAGGGGTTTTAAGATACCTAATTTTTCTCAGAAGACCTTATATTATTTCCCTATAGTACTCTATTATTATAAGTACTGTGATAATAATATTCTTCCATGTAACTGTCTCGCTGATTTTTCAGTGTAAACAAACTCTGCAGACACAGTTTGCTTCAGTTCGTGGAGTGAGGAATAGGACTTCATAGACATCAAGAAGGCTTATTGTTTAGGTATAGTAAAGACTAATTAATAGTTTAGTCTGTAATCAAATAGACTAGAAAAGAATATCCACACACATTTTAGAAAGTGGCTAAGTATTTACAGTACTGTTTCACAGACAGTTCTTGATTAGATTTTTTTAGTTATATATTTTTTTATTTATTTTCTTTTGTAATTTGAATCTTATCTTGGTATTAATAAATACATTTAAAATGAAAAAAAAAATAGATAACATACTCTTCTAAGTTGGAAAACCATCTGGGCCCAGCATCAGTGTATTAAAAACACTGAAATTAGAACTGTTATTGATGCTTTTTCATGAAGATAAAACATCCTGCTATCTTACCATTAAGAACCCTAGTGATTTAATTTTCTGGTGGTTTTTTCAATTAAGAGTCCATTATGAAGTGGTTCTGTTTGCATCTCGCCATCGTGCAGCTGTGTGTGTGTATGTTGTGATAGTTGCCTCTTTGAGGCCTGTGCGGTTTGACAGTGTTACCAATTCAGGTGCTGAGGAATGCCCACATATCAGACAAGGAGGGAGATGGATGCTGTAGAGGAGAGGGAGAAAAAATCCTTTGTTAGTTTACAATGCACAGTTGTCAAAATACCTCTTTGTAGATGAACAGAGCATTTAAAGAACTTAATTTGGTTTTCTGTATTTTATTTTGCTTCAGATAATTAGTAAAGGGACTAATGTATGCCAAAAAAGAAAGACATACAGTTATTGATGGAGTTTTTCAGAAGTGTGAAGACCGATGGTTAGAGAGAGTCGATACACAAAAATAATCTCTCATTTAAAAGAAAAAAAAAATGCAGGCTTCCATTTTCTTCCAGCTTGTCTGCTGATGACTAAGATCCTCTGCTTTTGTCTTCAAGGTGTGAATATATTTTTATTTTAAGTACTGAAGTATTTTTAAATGGTCTGAAATTTATTTTTTTTCTTGTGCTGGCTTAGGAACACATGCAAACCCATCAGGGTGGACCTTCACTGAGTTCCCAGAAGCCTAGAGTGTTTAAGTGTGATACTTGTGAAAAAGCTTTTGCTAAGCCAAGTCAGCTGGAGAGACACAGTCGCATCCACACAGGTGACACCAGAAATTGTTTTTATCTTGAGAGGTTTTCTTATGAATGTCTGGGTGTTATGTTTGGAGGTCTTGCTTATGCTTTCAGCAAACTGCATTTAAATATCAACTTAAGCTTAAAAAACCAAGTAAATTTCTTACCTCAAATATTTGGAAATTAAAAGGAGGAACAGCAAACTTGAAAACTCATGTGCTTCACTAAGCTGATCTGTATTTTGGGACTGGCAGTACTGCAGTGATAATGTGAGTGCATGAGCTTGTGTCTAAAGGTTTGTCAGCCTTTGAAACAGATTAATAAAAGCATAGTTTAAAGTATTGTTTGAAGTGATTTAAAAACACTGGTTATGATCATCCTCAATCATATAGAAGAATGTGCAAATGAGGGGTGTGCTCAGTGATGTTGAACAAGGGATAGGTTTGACTGCTGATGTTGACTGCTGTATGCAATGATTCATTGTCACTGAGCTACTTGCACGGGTCATCTGTTTCTAATGCCAGTGCTTTTAATTTGTTGTGTTCTTTTCCACGTTTTCAACTTGTATTATTTTCTTCAACAGTTAATCTATAAAAAGTCTATACTGACTTCCTGTAGGGAGCATTCATTTTCTGTGATGTAAGTGGTTTTCAGGTTGCAGCTTTTGCCCTGCTATAGGTTGAAAGCTGTACATAGGATGATAGCCCAGCTGCCCTCCCTGTCACCTTCTGTGCCTGACAAATATTCTTCTTAAGAGCATGAGTTCTAAATATAGCATTCAGTTCTTTGAAACAAGTTCTTTCTTTTCCCTACCACTGCTACCAGTAAAGAGCTGTCATGGCTGCTCAATGTAAACAGGACAGGGGAAAGTTATCTGTGTTGCTACTAAGCTGGAGGGGACCAATGAATTTGGCTGGATGTGCTGTAGAATAAAAAGATTCCCTCAAAAGGGTAGCTCTCTCTTAGAGTGAGTCAACCAGAGTTTTCTCTTTCCCCAGCATCAAGCTGGTTTGTGGTTACTGCAGAAAGAACATTCTGGGTCTACTGTGGGTAGGAAAAGAGAAGCAGGAGTTAAAATCCGAGGAGAGAAAAATACCCTCAATAATTTGCTTTTTGCAAAACTGACTTAAATAACACAGACTCTTGAAAAAGTTCTTGTCTCCTTGTTTAAGGCTTCTACAGAATATGCGGGAAGCAGGAAAGATGACCAGTTGTCATTTTCTGTGCGTAGTTTCATTTCATGCTGCTGCCCCATTGTAATAGGCACAGAGCAATTCAGGGAGGCTGAGAACAGAGCAGAGTCCCTTTATTGATCTGTTTCTCATAAATCTTCAGCATCATAGGAAGAGTTCTTTCTGTTTTGGAATGACTTGTAATTCATGCAGTAAATCCTTAAATCCTTAGATATTTTTGGGTTTCTTGTACTAGGAGACTCATGTGCTAGACTGTAACAGACCTTGCTAAATTCATATTTATTTTTGTGTTTCAACAATGTCAGGCAACAGTAGGTCAATCTATATGTTTGTAATTCTTTCAGAAGAGAATGTTCTTTTAGAAATCACTTGAGACCAAAAGACTGAAAATGTGCTGCACAGAAGTGTTTAGATGGATGCATTTACATAAACTATGCTAGGAAAGGTTAATCTAAACCTAAACTGGTTTGTTTCCATGAAGATACTGTCCTTGTCTGTGAGAAAGTGTTTGTGATTTCTATCTTGACTAAACGTTTTTAACCATTTCTAATAGGTAATATCTACTGAATCAATGGCCAGAAGGAAAACACATTATTTCTCTGAATAGCTCTAAATATCTTGTTATTTAGGATTTATCAGTGAAGAGTGGTTTGCTGAAATGTTGAAATTAGAGGGAAGCAGTTGCTTCCAGTTCTACCGAAAACTGTGTAGTAATCCATTACACCAAAAAGGCTGTTCACCTTCCCTGAAATAAAAAAATAGAATCAAAAGAATTTAAGGAAGCCTGGATTTCTCTTCACACTAGTGAAAAAGTTGTTAACAAAAATAGAAAGAAAATATCTGTACTTTAAAGGACCTTCTGTTGATTGTCTGAGAGGTTGGATTTGGCATGCAGGTGGGAACACTAACATAATGAAGGGAGAGATATATTGGGCCTGTAAGAAAGAATTTGGAAAAATGTTTTTACTCCTGCTTGTGCTTTATTGTGCTAATAACAAGGAGTATCTTAGAAAGGGCTTTTAGAAGTCCTTAGTGATATACAATGTGTTTATGTCAGAGGTTGTGGTGTTGAGTGTTGAAGCAAAAGTCTGGTTTTGCAAAGTAGGTATTTTTAAATTTTAAAATATTTTTAAGTTAATATGTTCTTGTGTTTATAGTTAGAAATCAGTAGTATTCTGGCAGAATTGGAACAATAAGTCTCTTTTGGTGAGATATGGGAATCACTAGTTGGCATAGGAAGCCACAAGTTCCATGTAGAATTACCAGGACACTTTTTTGTTAATATATTTGACTTTTCAGTTTCTTAAGAGCATCAGCTTTGTTAATTCTAGTACATTGCTTTATCTGCATTACTCTTCATGATGCAAAAAGGTGATGGTTTCCTTGAGTACAGAAATACCAAATTGGTAAATTGATTTTTTTTTTGTACCTCTGTTAAATAACTTACCTAGGTTATAAATTGGACAGGAAAGGTAATATCAGTGATTTCGTACTTATGTAACTATTCTGACATTTAATTTGACATTTAATTTTGACAATTAATTTGATTTTTGCTGACAGTGTGGAGCTATAGCGCTGTTTGGAGAAAGTCTCAAGGAAAATGATGATGTCTATTTCATTTCTAGATCATTTTGATAATTTTTACTGAATTCCAAACTGTATTTCAATCTTAAAAGGAAAAATTAAGAAGTATGTTTTTCTTTCTTATAAAGGGGAACGGCCATTTCAGTGTACACTATGTGAAAAGGCATTTAACCAGAAGAGTGCTCTTAAAGTCCACATGAAAAGGCACACAGGAGAGAGACCTTACAAATGTGACTACTGTGCAATGGGATTTACACAGAAAAGCAATATGAAACTGCATATGAAACGGGCTCATGGTTACACTGGTACGTAGCGTGATGGTAGGACTGCTGAGGGCAGGAATCCATATATTTTATTAGGAGAGCACAGAGCACTTCCCTTAAGTTATTGAGGAATCAAGCACTGATAGCCAAAGACCACAGCTGATGAGATAATAGTTGCACATGCAACCCAAAAATCAGGTTGAAACAGCAATTTGTTGTTTTTTATGGTTCCTTGTTTTTTTATGTGGAACTCTGTGTACAGAAATACAGAATTGAAAATTATTCCAAGAAAGCAGTATATTGTATTAGATTTTTAAAAAAAATTTTCCAAAACCATCTAATGAATTTACAGTGTCTGAAGTAATTGTATAATACCGTTCACGTCATGATTCCTTTATTCCTAAGTGCTATATTTGCCTTTTTCTTACACCATATGTCAAATCGTACTCACTTGCCTTTTTCTCTTGTTCCTTGGTAGGTCCTGTACAAGAGCCTGCGAGTCACCAAGAACAAGAAGGGGAAGACATTAGTCGTGCTCTGAATTTAGAAGAAGTGGTACAAGAATCTTCAAATGAATGGCAAAATATAGGCAATGTTTTTCGATAACACCTTGAAATTTCAAAGTAAAAACTGGGANTTCTTTTTTTTAAACTTGTAGAAGAATATGGGGAAAACTTCATTTAATCTGTGCTAAGTTGTCTGTGAATCAGTGAACTCAGGTAATAATGTATACAGTTTCATCTTTGAATTCACAGCCAGTATATCTATTTAAAAATAAACTGGAACTTTATATCAGAATAGAATGATTCCCATTTTTAATGAAGATGAAGAATAACTTCATGGGAAAATCATGAAACTGTCCGTCAACTTTTTTTTAATGTGTTTAAAGAAATAATTGAGATTGGAAATGAAGTGTTGCAGTTGATGATGCATGCAGTATAAAACAGTGGAGTTTTACCTTTTTTTTTTCTTACAAGGCACAGGAAAAGGCTGTATTTCTTTTGAAAGCTTTCTTTTTTAATGCATTTTGAGAATTTGTTGAAAAAAAAAATACTGCTTTGGCTCATGGCTTTTCTTGAGTTAAACTCTCGAGAGGGAGCATGTTCATTTTCATTCCAACCACAGAGGCAGATAGATGTTAGTTTTTACAGTAAAAGTCTTGAGGTTTTGGACTTTGCAATAATTACTTAATAAGGATCCAAATGAGAAAAGGTTCCAGTAAAAGCCTCTTGTTGTTTGCTGTACTGGGTCAGCAGGTACATATCTCAGTATCTGTGGAAAACAGCCATATACAGCCATAAATCTGTGAGGTAAACAAGTACCACTTTGTGGTAGCAGTGAGATAGTTAGATGCACACTAAGTCACCTATACTATACAATGTTCCCCAGTGCTGTAAACAGTTATCATTTTGAATCTGTAAATTCCTCATATTTTCTTTGTGGATTTTAGAAATATGTTACATTTATTTGTTGTTTAAGTCATTGTTTCAGCAAAACTACCTAGCTGACTGCGTATTGCTTTCAAAGGTGCCACTTGTTAAGTATATTCATAGCAAAGAAACACTGGAGTAAAAGCATAGTTGTCTTTTAGACATTCCAAAGACAGAAGCTGTTTTCTTATTTTTGCCTTGTTCTTTTGAATTTTATTTATATGTTACATATATATATAGATATATATATGTGTGCTTATATATGTGTGTGTATATATATATATATATATTTAAACTTTACGAGCCTCTGTGTGGCCAATCAGTATATTTTGTAAATACTAATCCCAGTTGCAAGGAGTTCATCTGTTTGGTTGCCACAAGTACTTCTAGATCAGTGGTGGATATGTTGTACTATAATACAGCCCTGGACTTTAATTTTCTTTCTAAAAGATAATTGTTCTCAGATCCAAAAAGCCCTTTTCTGTAAATATTGTCTATACTCTGTCTGTGATACAAACTAGTTATTTGAGATTGCTGAAGCTGTTGGTTTTGATAGGGCATCTCTTAATTCTTTTGTTAACTGTTCAGCATATGTATATAAGTAATATAGTTGGTGACATGAAAATAACACTTTTGTTATGTGGAATATTTAATTGAAAAACATGCTAAATAATATTACTTTTTTCCAAATTCTGTTTTGTGTATTTTTTTAAGCATATGATTCTGGATTCTAGGAGATTGTAAAAACTGTTTACAGAGTGCATGTTTGAATATTAGATGTGAAGAATAAAATCCGTCCAGCAGTGCCTTCCCTTACAGGCAGCCTATGAATGTTTCAGCTGTTAAAGAAAGACATTATATTTCACAGTTGTCTGGCCTCATGGCATAGCACACTGTTTATCTGTAATAATATAGAAAATGTGCTGTTTTGCATGTACCATGTATGAAATTTTCCCCTTGTTATTTCAGGGAATACTATATAAATGCACAGAGGGCTTGGAACTAGATGATCTTTAAGGTCCCTTGCAACCCAGACCACTTAATGATTCTATATGTGGTACACACAACGTAAAAGCTGATCTCATGAGTAAAAAGATGGTATTTTTAAAGGGTCACTTCTCAAAGTGTTATGCCTTGGTTAGAGGCAGTGAGTCTGTTCAGCAAGCCTTGGAAGTGTTAAATAAACAGTGTGAGTTATGGAGTCAGCTGGCATTTTTCCAGAATTCAGTTTGCTACTCCTCCAGCACTTGGAAATCCTGTCAGCTACAGTAATAGACTTTAAAAAATTTCTTTCTAACATTGTATTTGATTTACTTCCCTGCATCCTCTTCACCCATGAACTTCAAGTGTCTTGACAGAGGTTTTTATAGTCTTGCTAAGATTGAGTTGGAGTTTTTCAGAGCACTGTATGTGTTGATGTTCAGAACAAATACAGACATGGTAACCTGTATGTTGATGTTTTCAAAAGCAGTATTAAAGCAGATGCATTATGTAAGGAAGCAGAAGAACTCTTGTTCTGAGGGGTGCTTGATGTGTCACATTGTATAGTTGGTAAGTGGACAGCCCCTCTTCTTTCTGGTTTCATGCAGTAGTAGGCTTCTGCTAGCCTTGGGGTTTTTGGCTTGTGTCGGTTCACAGTTTCTTTTGGTTTATGTCCATTCCTTGAGAACATTAAATTACACACTCCTGGTATTGGCTGTGCATTCTTGTTTCAGGAAAAATCATTTGCTTCCAAATCAAATGGCCATTTAAACTGCTGGTTTTCATCAAAACTACCAGTGTGTAGCTAAAAGAATAAATTTCAGGCTAAGTTTTGATCTCTTTTCATATTGGTAAAACAATGCTTTCAAGTACTGTACCTATGCCTCTAGAGGAATTAAATCAAAAAAGCCACTTCAACCCTCTGGCAAAGATGACTGAGGGGAAAGAAGAGTGATGAAGGCAAGGAAGAGGTTTTGATTAAATTCTGTTACTCTACAGTGCAGTATTTTGAAAGATGTATTTCTCTGGGTTTTTTACCTTAAATAATCTGTCACATTTTTGAGGGCTGTTTGCACCACAATTGTTCATGAAGAGGTCTGTTTTTTATTTCCTGTTCATAGACATTTTGTGCCTTGCAATATCCCTCTGGCCTGTAGCTGTCACTCCGTAGACACTCGCATGCCATAATTCAACCTTCCGGGCCATGCAATGTCACTAGAAGCCTGTGTGCTTCTAAGATGTCCAAGATGTCATTGTGTTATTTTCTAGTATCTGAACATTATTCATAAACTCTGGGGGATGGTGGGAAGGGAATAAATCAAACAGACCTAAATATATATAAGTATATATANAATACGTGTTCAGATTAAATCAACTATTACGTTGCAGAGTATACATCTGAATGAAGCTACAATAGAAAAATACACATAGCAACCAACAAAGGTAATAGATGTAATAGTGTGTGTATGCGTAATAATTTTGGCAGTTTTGTTTTCTTTAGTCTCTATGTATTTTCTATCATCTCATCTTCCATTGTTTCATATTAATGGACACTGATTTTAACCTACAATAGATTTAGATGTGAAATGTAAATAACATATATTTATAGGTAACTTTTTCTGGGCACTTATTAGGAATGCTGTTTCAACCTAGGAAGCACTAACTGTAATCTACAGTGCATAGGCTAAAACTAAAAAAATAAAATAATTAATCAGACACTTAGATGACAGTTTGAAGAAATTGTAAGTTTAAGTAATAAAACAGTGCAATTCAGAAGAGCCTTTTATTTCCCTAAGTGTGGTTGAAAATACCATCTCCACACATTCATTTTAGTAATTCATGAACAATTCATATCTAAATCTAACTGAACTATAGTTTATTTCTACGAGGCAACTACAATACAACAGTTAAATGTTCACAGTAGTTTACTATGAGTTTGCTTTGGTGCACTGCCCTTAACAGGCATCCAGGTGTTACTCAGGCAAAAGGTGAGCCAATCAAATACAACACTGCTGCAATACCAAGAGAAAGATTTGAAACTCTAATGTGAGATGTGCAGGACTATCTGAGATACCAGTACTGAAGGGCTTTCTTTCAGAAATTAGACTTTTTTTGTTTATGTGCTTATTTACTTATTTTACTGCAGAGTTTATGTAAAGCACCAGCAACGTCCAGTGGTCACAGGTGCAGTCTTAGATGTTTCTCTGGGAATATCCCTTGTTTTGTAACATTAGTCTAACTCAAATTTGAAATCCTCTTTCTCTCCCTCATCTGCTCTTTATTCTAATGGTTTGGATGCAATGAGCAAATCATAGTATGGAAAGAATTTCCTTATTGCTATTGCTCCACATCATATTGATTCGTCAACATCTGCCCCCTCCCACACTTCACATACCTTGAACTCCCAATGTTTGATAAACCTTTCCATGACTGCCTAATCCTGTTATGAAAATAAATTATTCTGTGAGTGAGAGAAGGAAGATTAAAACAAAACAAAAGGAAAAAAAAAAAAACAAACCAAAAAGAAAATTTGGATAAACAGTCCTTACAACTTCTGCACATGTTGGATTTTTTTTTTTGTTTTTAACAGCAGTGTCTCAAAAATTCATTAACAGCAGTGCTCAGTATCCAAGACATTATAGCTCTTTATTTGTAATTCTGATGTTCACTAAAACGAAACCAGAAGGGTTGAGCTTAAATTAGGTGCTTGGGAGAAATAAAGGAGTCCAGCATACAGTTAGGGCATCCTGAAGAAGAACGGGTTAAGTCAGAGATCTTGTTACTTCACATAAAATGAGGAAAACATCTAGCAAAGCTACTTTTTGTGTTCCTTTCATTCAACTGTTGCTCAGGGATTGCCAATAGAAGTTTGTATCATCTACTGCATGCAGAACCTAATTGGCATTAAGTAATGGATTGCATCTATCTAGGTAATTGTGGCAGCTGTTACTAATTTTAAGGCAGTTATATTATGAAGCAGAGTACATGATCCTTGGATGGCATCTTGGAGCCTCAGCGCCTAGCAATGGGGGAACCAGACCGCGATCCAGGTCGGGACCCAGAGCCTCCCTGTGGAGGGAAGAACAGAGTTGCATTAATTTGAAATTAATATATATTTGGGGCTGTGCATTGCAGAACATCAACCTGTTGTAAGTATGACAAAATTTTTAATACTATCTAATGAAAATAGCTTGCAGTTACCTCTAGTATATCACTAAATATTACTGGGATTTTTCACTTCAAAAAGAAGATTTATTTTCATTGATTTTCACATAGGATTAACTTACTCTCATTAAATTTTCCACAGAAGACTAGACAGTCTCTCATTAATTACTTTCAAGTGCATGTTCTTATTCAGGCCTTCCTGACGAAAACAATTTATTTCCTTGGACAGCATGGAAAATTTCATTTTTATGAACACTGTACTGTGTGTATACTTTAAAACAAATAACAAAACAAAATCTCTAAACCTTGCAAATGAGATGTAATAGTTTCACATCTGAAAGAACTGAAATTTAATAGTTTCATTCTGCGGTAAATTCTCAGTGTTACATCAACATGAGGCTTGTATGAAAAGCTCAAATGCAGATACAGGAGAAAGCTAAGAAAAGATAAAAGGGCTGAAACCTGCCCTATTCTTAGAAATAATAAGAAAGTGTCAAACTGTGAAGAAAAAACTGTGACAATTCATAAATCTGCACTTGAGAAAAGAAGCAGTTTTATAGCAAAGATGATTCAAGCTGAAATTCTGACATTTCATTTTTTGGAATTTGAGATTAGGCTAACTTGGTATCTTGTCCCTTATCTTTAGCAACTCTTTTATAGGCAAATCTTGAAAAATGCACTTAAGACCACAAATGTGAGATGGTATGGTAATTTTTACTGTAATCAGGTGATGACTGAACTGTTTACTTGAAAAAAAACCACATGTGTGTACTTTGAGACTTCATTTTCTTCATTTATGTTCTTCTCATCTTTCAGTGCTGCCTCCTTAGTTTTACAGAACTGTTACAGGAAAATTCAGTCTAATTCATTAGGTAATTGGCTTTTTTTCTTTCAAAGATATCTTAAAGAATGTATAACTTTTTTATATTACAAGACTGCTGAACTATATAAAGAAACACTGATTAATGCCTCCTGCTGTAAACAATAGGTCTAAATCAAATGGGCCTGAATAAAAACTTGTATCAAAGTTTCAGAAATTGTAATGGCTGGGAAAAGGTTATCTAAAGTAAAACTGGTGTATGTATCTCTCAGATATATATATAAATCTAAGCTAAAATAGCTGTGATGAATATGCAAAAAGAGAATGTTAAATTTCATGAAAGATCATTAATGTGTATTTTCAGATGTTGAAATGATGAAGTTTTACAAATAATGAGAGTATATAGCCATGGAATAGTTGATGTACCTGAGCCCTACTAAAACTACCAAGTGCACAACATGAAAATAAGACTTAAAATGTGTTTGATTTTTACCTGGGCCTCTGAAGAGATGGTTTCTTTTCTTAAATTGCAACATAAGAATTCCTACTACTTCCTTGAAGTTTTTGTGCTTTCACTTGGTGCTGCATATATTTGGAAAACAACTGTACAATGGGAGGTATAAAACCTAAACTGTTTAAGAGACAAAAATGTGGGTTTTGCTGCAAATGAAGGCACTGTTACATCTCCTCTTGAGGAGAGGAATAGTAAGAGTCTGAAATGATCAGCTCTGCTAAGGATCTCAGACCTTCTGACTTGAAGTTAAGATGACTGCTGATGGCATCTTCATGTGCTAATAGTGCACTGGGCGATTTGTTATGAGTGAGTTCCCTGCCATCATTGCCTTTGAGGGGAAATACAGTCTTTGTTAAAGCATCTGCCAGTGGATATAGTCTGCTTTTCATGTGTCTGTTTCCTGACATAGAATGTGAAAAATCCTCACAACTGACCTTTTTTTCCTGTTCTGTTTTCACTTATTGCCTGTGGTGTTGTGGCTGTGCTGTGCCTTGAAATGGGGAATTGAACCAGACTAAAGATAACCTGACCAAATGTTTCTTTCTAATATGACAGTTTTCTAATTTGTCCCACTTTGTGGTTTCATAACTTTTGATACTGACATATTGTAGGTGTTCTCCCACCTGCGGTTGGAGCAAGCAGGGACTGCTGGAGTTGTTACTGCATCCAAATATGTGTCCAGCACTGCCCTGTACTACCCTTCTGCAGTTTATCAGTTCTCTTTCATTTTCACTATCCTAAATAATTCAGCAGCAATGAGCTGTGTCGTCTCATTTTTCTTCTGTATTCCAGATCATTTTTGCATTCAGTAACAACACTGATCCTGGTGCAGGTCTTTGTGGGACATTGTGGACTTACCTTCTTTCCTGATGGCCACTAACTGTGTATTTTTACCTTTGATTCCTATCATGTAAGTAGTACCTAAGCCACAAAATAACCTTCTGGTTTATCCATGCAAATCTAATTCCATCAGAAGCTTTAAGGAAATATGGTTGTTTCAAACATGGCAGGTTCTGGAGAGGTTTGGCTTCTCTTTGTCCCAGTTCAATTTTTTTATAAAGTTCAATTGTACTTTACCAGTTTAAAGATTCTGGAAAGAGTGCCCTGGCCCTCATGATAGGATCCCTTGTGTCCCTTATGAGCAGATTTATGCTCATAGAATTTTCCGCTTCCATATCCTGGCTTGTGTGCTTCACCACCCTGCAAAGAAAGATTTTCAATGTATATTGCAAATTATCCCATTCAAATTGTCATATGCACATTGTAGTCTTTATTTGTGATCACTGAAATGTAATAGTCAAATGAGGAATTTGGAGGTTGTTGCAATAAAACAATCTTTTATGTAAGAAACAAGGACGAAAGAAAATGTTAGGAAATTATCTGAATAGATTCAAATCTGAGGGAAGCATCAATCTGTAAAAAATGAATTTATATTAAAAAAATAAGTACTCAGAAGGTTGACCTGCGTGAAAAAACTTAAAATGTTTTAATTTCAGGATTTCTAAGATGTCAAACACATCAGCTAATATGTGGTGTTCTGATAGTGAAAGAAATGCTTAATGGCTTGAAGGCTTTGATATTTTGCCTTAAAATGCCAGTAATTTACATGCCATCTCATATAAAATCAAACCTGTGGTAGAGAAGTAGAATTTAATTAATTGTGAGAGAACTGTGGGAAGAACTTGTCTAGGAATTACTTAGGCAGATCACTTCTAACTGACAGGAAAGGTGGAACAAAATACTGAGGCTAGTGACAGCATTAGTTTTGCAGACTGTGTAAAAGCAGTTGCAAAAGTGGAATAAGCACCTATCTCGTCCCAGCCTTCCCTCCCATTTTTGTCCATCCCAGGAGAAGAAAAATGCACCAGATGGGTCTTCCAGGAACCTTTAAAGGAAGAGAGCTTTGCCATACAGTGGATTTTGCTCCCTTTGTGCTGAAGCAAAAGAAATTATTGCTGCAAGGGTTGTCAAATTGCAGGATAAGAGCAAGCAACACAATTACCATCTTAAAGTGCTGTGGAAGGAGGAAGGAAAGAGGAACAGGAAAAGCAAAATAGCAAACTTGAGACAAAACAAAATTATCACATTGCTGCAGCAGCTTGAGGCAATAGGGTAAGAGATGCTTTGGCCTGGTAAATAAAAGGGCTGTTACCGAAAGCACATTTGTCACCTACCCAGCTAAATCTGGTGAGGGATAATCCTCTTCCCTGTACATGCAAGAAATAGAAACAATGACATGGTGATCACTATGGAACACAGCATCTGGGTCTGCCATACACAGAAGAAGATGAAAAGATAGCCAAGATTATGCAATAATGGCCACATAATGAGGCAGGCAGGAGCTGAGAACTACAGTTTGTACAGTCATTCCATGAAGCAAAAAAAGGCAAAATTGTTTACTGTAATTACTAGAACTGACTTTACTAGCCACGGTTTGTCAGTATTATGTACTTCAAAAGCCAGCTGAGTTCAGTAAATGGAAGGACAGCTCCTGGTTGCTGAGGCTTGTTCGAAGGCATTACCTATTGTTAGTTCATTACATAAAGCAATCATACCATAATTTGAATATAAAAATCCCTGCAAGTGGCTTTAATTAGTCATGCACGAAATCAGGAAGTGCGTGAGGAAGGGAACCATGGCTTCTATGTCTTAGGTTCTTGCTTTAAATTGTTCCCAGTGATACCTGTAGACTTTTACTTAGTGCCATTAGGGACAGTGAATCAGGCTTGCAGTTGAATTAGAGGGAATTAGCCCGTAAATGCCTTGAGTCCCTGAAACTGCTTACCTTTGCTTGCATTGGGGGTGGTGTACGGGGTGAGACCTAAAAACCAACACAAAAGAGTTGTCAAACGAAGGCAAAAATAAATGCCAGAAATCATCAGGCCTTTTGCACATCATCCATGAGCTAAAAATGGTAATTGCATTGAGAAACTCCTCTGCTGTCTTAGGCTTGCCTGGAATACACTGGGTTTATGTCCATCTTTAAACAGTAATAATTCCTGAATACTGCCAGTGTTTAAGACACAAGGACAAAACCTGTCTATGGTGAAGCTGTATAACTGACATGATTAGCATTTGACTATGCTAATGGAGGTTCACATGCTTTTTTGGTAGCATTTCAGTATTGTTTGTCTTCTAGGTAAAAATTATTTTTGTATTTGAATGACATAATGAGCTTGAAAGGTACAGTACAATTTGAGGCTTGAAATAAAGGGCCATGATTGGGAAGTGTTTGTTTACTGATGGATTCTAAAGAAAATATTTAATTTTGGTGCATAAGAGGAGGGGAGACTTACAATGTTCTTGAAGAAGTGGACTACAGGGTTGTCATCAACAGGCCGGCCATGCTGAGATCTTGGGGGGATGGACCCAACGTGGTGGCTGACCCTGGCTGCATGTATGTCCTGAAAAGCAGAACAGGCACGTCGCCCAGTCAGCTGGGAAGGACAGCTTATCAGCCATGGCATGAAGAATCATTTTCAGGAGAGAAGAGAGGAGGAATGTGCCTTGGGAATCTACAGAGATTGCCCCCTACAGTTGCCAGTGCTGTGAAATGGCAAATACACAGTATGTATAGGGCACATATGTTGTGCATATATATGGATGCACGTGTTCTTGACGTTACAGCCCAGTGTGGAATTAAGCTTCTTATTGGAAAGTTCAGCTAACAGAAACTTGGTAATTTTCTTTAAATAGGAAATTTTTCTTAAGTAGGATCATAGACTGTGATTTTAGAAAATAAAACAAAATGGAAAAAACCTTAAAATTATGTTGGATCATTCTGCATGGGAAAGCAGGAATAGATCGTGTATCATTTTTAGTTCCCAAAGACTTTGTAACACTCATGAGCTGCAAGAGCAATGTTATTTTCAGAATGAGGGAACCAAGTGAGGCTGACAATTTCTATTTCAGTAGGGCTTTCTATTTTCAGAAGGGCTTCCTGAGCAGTAGTCCAAATGAAGTCAGATATGTGGTTTATGACATTGATTTCTGTTGGAAAAAAAACTAACCAATGCAGAGAAGTTTGGCTGATTTTTATCAGGGTTGGTTTTTTTTTTGCATGTTGATGATATGTGGACACTTAATTGTTTTAAAAGCAGGAAAATCTGAATTTTGGATTTGT
>VXBC01011956.1:97033-128187 GCA_013399945.1 Ploceus nigricollis
TTTATATATATATATATGCATTCTTTTCAGTGTTGTGCAACAACTGGCTCTGGGTATAAAATGGATACATTTAAGCAGTTACAGGCTTTTTTTTTTTCAGTCATGAAATCCATCCCTGACTTTGCTTGCTATAAATGGGATATGTCAGATCTTGCAATTCACATGCATGAGCGGGGACTTTTAAATGCATATTTAAATCTCTCTGAGGGCTCTCATCCTCCACAAGAGGATTGCTTATAGCTGAAGATTCCATATACATGTAAATAGCTCTAACTCCTCATCAGTCTGTGATATGCATTTGTGCCAATAACAGTATTAAGATACTTTTGGGGTACTCGAATTTACAGCTTTTTACAGTTCCTTTCAGTATCACTATTGTGTGCTTTTGTTGCCTACTTTAGAATGTGAGATGAAAATCTAAAGTACATCCCATGTTGTTTCTCTACTGGCAAAATCCAAACATGTAAAATCTGGAAATAGCTGATTTAAAATGTAGTCAAACCAGGTAAAGATGGAAAACAAAGGGCTTTTTCATGGGTTCAATGGGTTTCATGGTTTCCAACAGCTTTTCTTCACAAGATACCTAACGAGTTGCTGTGCATGAATTTAAAAGATATCATACAAAATCCACACATTTCAAATTCACATAGACGTGAAAATTGCATTTAGATTGTCTTAGAAAACCAAACTGTTCCACAACCTGTAGGTTGTCCATAATGCTTAACCACCCCCACTAAGACATTTGGAACTGTACTGGTAGACTAAAATTATCCTTTAAGCATTATGTGATGAACACCGTGGTGTTCTGTGGGAAGAAAAAGCTGAAAGTTAACAGGCAATTTGTAAGCCACTCAGCTGATTTTGTGTTAGTACTTGAAATGGACTCTGAATCCAAACTCTAATGGAATTCCTATCCAGGTTCAAACTTAGGTAGTCAGTATGGCTTCTATGTATGCCAAACAGGAATTGAGATGCATCCTTTCAGTAAATATATATGCTTTTTTTCTTTCTTATTTTAATAACATGGAAATCTGTTATATAGTTTAATGAGAAATCTTAACAGGCACTTGAATACAGAAATTGCTTCATCTTGGGATTTGGAGGGGCTTTGTGTTCCTGGGCATGGACACATTCCTGGCACTTCAGCAGAACCTTTCAGTGCTGCTACCCCGGCTCTCACCAGACACTGACAGAATACACAGCCCATGTGGGATGTATTTTTCCATGCTTATTCTAGGAGGAATGTAACTTCTGTGAGCATGCTCTGCTCAGTCAGAGCTGTGGTGGTGTTGGTTCCATCTTTGTTCACATACAACCCAGGCAGCAGTTTGCTCTTGGAGGCAGTGTTTGTCCCAGGCTGTTCACGACTTGCTGATCTGTTACCAAAATCAATGGGAACGCTGACGTCTTCCCCACTGGCTGATCTGATGATGACATTATAGTTAATTACCTAATTCAGCAGGCTTTTTAAATCACTTTAGGAAGGATGAGCCACACATCCTTGTAATGGTACTGTTAATTTTTACTAATGTGAAGTTAAGACAGAAATTAAATTACTTGCTCAAAGGTATAGAGGAGAATTGGCAGGAAGAGGGATGTAGAATGCAGGAGATTCTGCCTTTCAGGGTTGTGCTGAGATCAATCTTTGTCTAGAAATAGGCAATGAACAAAAAGAGGAAGAATTCTTAGCAGAATGACGGGAATAACAAACGTGACAGTGAGTAGAGATGACTGAAGAGTAAGAAACACAAGGAAGAAGAAGGAAACAATGGAGAACACTCCCCGATCAAGAGAGGTGCCAGTCAATAATCCAGAACCACATTTCTCCATAATCCCGTTACCCCTTAGTGCCTTGATGATTAATGTTCATAAATTAGCAGGTAAAAGAATTACCGGGGAGAAAAGAAGAATGGGGGCAGTTTTTCAGGAGAGTTCTGGTTTATGATGGGTCTCAAATGGAAGACCAGTGCCATCATACCTTCTGGGTTTTTTCCCTGTGTCCAGTTTATTCCATTGTTATGACACTTGATAATGGTTTCAGAGGCAAAACCCACTGCTTTAATTTGACTTGGCTTTTTAAAAGCATTTTTTTCTGCCATGCATGAATGATTTTATTCAAATATTCTTCATGACAGAAGTTCTTTATCTGCTTGGACATAGTCTCTGATGCATACTCAGAATTGTTCTGTTATTGTTCAAGCTGGTATCAATGACGTAGATTAAACTTTGTTGAAATGATCCATGGTTTGGGTGGGGGTTTTCTTGGCTGTATTTGTTTTGGATTTTGTTTGAGAATCATTATTCCAGCAAAAAAAAAAGACTTTGGCTAGTAGATATTCTCCAAGTAGCTTCTGCTACCATCAAACTTCACAGCCTTTAGGACTTTACTGTACATGAGCAAGATATGGAAGGCATCCTGCACTGGTATTCACCATGATCAGTTTCTACTGATCACCTGCATATTTGGTGGAGATGCATCTGTCTGCTGGTGTTGCTACAGCAAAACAATGTAACATTATGGGGTATGGGTATGGCCATTGGTAAGAAAGCAGTAATTTATACAATTTTTAGATATCCTGTTCCCTAGTATTTTCATATAGTCATGAAGGTAATACAATAAGCAAGATGGGAATTATTTAGAAAACAAAGCTATAAATACCAGGTGTACGCTATCACTTTACAGCTGCTGGCCAGAAAAATGTTACTACAACCTTGATTTCTGGAAATCTCAGATTGCACGCACTCACCCACCCACCCACCAAATATTTGGTTCTCATCTTTGAGGGATTGGCCCAATTCTATTTCTTTTCTGCCTTTAATAGGTAAGCAAGTGACAAGCTAAACTCTCATACAGGTTGTTAAAAGCACTATTGACTGTCTCAGCATAACTTGTAAAGAGAGTGTAATAGCGAGTATGAACTATCTAGACATGGCATGGTTAATAGAATATTTCTTTGAAAGAAATACTGTGGTAAAATTTCCAATAATATTGTTAGTATAAAGTGGGGAAGATGGACAACTCCAAACCTGAGGCTCATACAATTTCCAAGGTACATTAATTGTTTGATGTATCAGAAATGGAGAAGTAGATGCATCATAAGCAAAAGGGGAAAGATTTGTTCCTTACCAATATTTTTAAATTGATTTGTAAAAAATTCAGTAAAATCACCTGAAAATGGCAGTGGACAATTTCTTGTACAGCTCAGAAATGAAACCAACTTTGGAGTGTAATGTGTCTTAAATGGAGACCATTTCAGGAACATGGTGAGATATTTTGCATCAGCAAAAAAGGTGAAAGCCAGCAATTGTCACTAATGCTATGTGATGACAGAGGTACAAAACAAGGTCAGGGACAAAAAAAGTAGTAACTTTTGGTCTGGTTTTCTATCTGGTAGCATTTACCATTGTGTAATCTGAAAACAACTGAAGTACAGCAATTTATTTTGGCATTCTAGGATGGAAAGTGCTAAGGATAATGCAGTTCTTCATTTGCAAGGAATGTGACAGAAAAAAACCAATATAGCAGATTTTAATATAAAACAATTTCTTACTTATCAAACTGCTTCATCTGCAGAGAAGTAAACATTAAATTATTCTTAGGCAGAGAAAATCCTTGTGCTAAATTTTTAATAGCTCTATTTGACCATCTGTATGTACATCCCTGCCTGGCCCTTGCACTTTAAACAAACACCCCCCTCTGATATATGGTTTTAAAATTAAATCCAGACCTTACTCTCAGCTGGGCTGAGGGGCCATGCAGGTGAACAAGAGAGGAATGGCTGAGAACAGCTGAGGCCAATTCCCACCAAAAGATCCCAAAGCTGCCATCACTGCCCCTCCACCAGCTCTGCCATCAGGCTCAGGCCCAGGCAAAGAGCACCACAAGCTTTGAACTTCACCAAGTGCTCAAAAGAATTCTTGGATCTCTTCTGCAGAACTTTCATGGTCTTCTGCATGCAACTTACACATCCTACTGTTACTATTGTATCATATTAGTGGATAGAAGACTCTAGAAATAGTCAAGGAAAGACTTAACTGAAAGATCCTGTTAGAAGTTTAATGAAAGGGGGAGACCTTTTGCTGTGGAGTGACTAGAAACAGAGATCCTTCAAGTGCTTTAGTTGATTAATTTGTATTTTAGCCTGAACATGTAACTAATACATTTCTGAATGTAAGACGCACAAGATCATATAAAAAACAGTAAAAGCAGCAAAGCACACAGGCATTCTCCCCAGTCATGATCTCCTCTTTAACTTATAAAACAAATCAGAAAGCCCCAAATACTTTGTCCCATTTCTAAACAAACCTTGCCATGCAGCTGATGTCAGGTGAGCACAAAGCATCACTAATACTTTACCAAAATTTAGCGCTTGCACTTTGAAGTATCACTTAAAGAGCATTTAACCTAGTCCAATTCCCAAATACCTCTAGTACCTTGTAATAATCACTTCAAGCAGTAACTTCTTTGAAAATGCAAGTTCCAGTGCATTAAATAAATGTGTTAATTATTAGGCACAAATAACATGTTTATGGTCATACAGGTGTTAAATGAACATGTCAAAGTCAATGCCATGATGTTGGCTCCGAGGCCTTTCCCTTCTCACATGGGGTGTGTACTCACCGGTTGGTATTTCCTTGTTTTGTACAGGTGATTTTTTTTAAACCAGGCAGATCTAAACTAGTCTGAGGTTCTACCACTGCACAAGCTAATGAGCTTCAGACTGGCAGTCCTGTCACACTAATTCATTTTTAGGTATTCATCATTCGTTACTACCTGCTACAAATGAGAGGCCAGATTCAGTTCCCATTATCAATAAGTGAGAATATCATCTTCAGGAGCTTTGGTTATTCAAAGCCTACCCTTTCCTTCCAGAAGGAAACCTCTCTATTCCCTTCTCTCCAATGCACTGTTCTAACAGAATTTTGCAGAAGGACACGCAGCCTCTTAGTGAACTAAAAACCTGTCACGTACAAGTAGTAGTTTGTTGCAACTTCTGTTAATGGATTAAAGGATTTAAAACAAATTAAATCATTAGTACACTGGTTTTTGTGATGTAAACAGTTTAATGAATACATAAAGCACATAAAAAGCAAAAGATTAAAACAAAAGTATTGTTACAACCACTATAAACTCTTTAATTTTTTTTTACAAGCATACTGCTTGCACAGCATGTTTTACAAAACAGTGTATCACAAGCAATACCACTCCCTGAAAACTAAGACTTGGAAATTAAAATCACAGTAAGTATTTACTTAAATCACATCATATACTAGTCAAACTAGCACTGATTTAACTGCTTTTCAAATTCTTCATGGTGCTGTAGTATACATTAAAGCTTCTACAGGAAATGTGAATAGAGTTCAAGTGCAAAAAAAAAGAAAAAATATTCTGATTAATTTATCCCTCCATGGCAGTATTTAAAACTGTGGTTCCTAAACTTTTTGTCTGTGCATAGTTATCACAACCCCACTCTAGCAACTACTTAGCTCAGGAGTGGGTTTGGAATTGCTGATTCAGAACCGCTGATCCCAAACCCTGGTTCTGCTCAAGTTGAGATGAACTTCAGCCCAGTGCTGCTCCTGTCTGTAGCATGGGGAAGCCCCATCTCTACATTCCATATTTCTTGCACCCAAACACCTAGAAATTGGGAAGGAAATACAGGAGCAAGGCTTCATTCAGGCAACAGGAGACTGTTACAAGATTGCATACAAAACTGAAGCAAAATTTTAAAGATAAATTGATTTAATCTTTCACTAAGTCTTGCCTCACCTATTGTTAACTGTCACTCACATATTTTGGTTTGTTTGATCTCTGTCACAAGTGTAGTTTAAAGTTTAGTACGTTAATGCAAAATGTTAAACCAGGACAGAAAAGTTCTTGTTTCACAATCCAAACTTTAGTAGAAAAAAAAATAAAATCATAAACAAAAGGATTACAAAAGCATAAACAACTGCATCAAAGAAACAAAATAGCAGTCAGTACATACTGAAGTTGAATACAGGCTCAGAATCTAGGAGGCACAAAGAACATTTGATTGTTTTAACAAACTCGCTTAGACAAATATTCTATAAAGATTAGAAAGGAAATAATTTATTGTTATGCTAGTTTCTCTTACATGCTATTTAAAATGTCTGCACCACAGTTTCTTTCTGTCATCATTTTAAATTCTTTTTTAATATGATTAAATTTGAGCTGTGCACAACAACAGTTTTGTTTCAAATATTCTACCTTAAAAGTTTTTCTTAAAAATACAAAATTCAAGCTGGTTTTAATTGAGATTCAGCTATCCAAAATCTCAATGGGATTGGGGGAAAAATGGCAAATGCACTTGCTGCCCCTTAGAGGAAAAGGAGTATTTCTGTACATTCCAGTATTTCTATTTTTAACAACTCCCATGGAACTCCCATGCAATTTAACTTCAGAACTGCAAAGCAGGGGAGAACCTGCTCCACATGAGAAAAGGAGGCCATGAAACAGTCCCAGCATTGTTCCTACCCCACCTTTCTGGACACAATAGTGAATATTATTCATTAATGTACTTCTTAGCTATGGATGCAAGAAGAAAATGCCTCCACAAAGAATTTATAATGTGTTTTGCTTGAATGTCAGCCCTAAATCTGTACAAAGAGCAAGTGTTGTCTTTGCATTCCAGTGCTTGCTGGTGTGGGTAGTTGAGATGCTCCCACTGAGGCATGGGCTGGCTGAAAAAGGAAGACTGCAAGAAAGGCAGCTGCAGAATTGCTTTGAAATGCTTCAAAATAAAGAAAGAAAAAAGTGCAAGCAAATAAACAGTGCAGCTCTAGGAACTTTTCAAGCCTTTGAAATTCATCCTTTAAGGTGCTTTTAGTGGCATCTTATTTACCAAAGACCTGTTTACTTAGTGAAGTCTGGAATACTGCCAAGGGACTTCATTCTATTTTGGCTGGCCCATGACACCTTCATCATCTATCAGTGATCCTCTACAAAATTAAGCAAATGGCAACAACTATTTAGAGTTTAAGCACAAATGAGCCATCTAGATTTCCTCTGTCTACTCTTGTATAAATAAATGACACCACAAGCCTTTCTTGATACAAGAAACCAAAAGGCATTGTTTCAGAGGCTAAATAAATAATAGTTGAAATGATTGTCTGTGCCACTTGCTCAGTACTTTCCACACTGAAGCCCTCCCACAAGAGAGCTTCCTAGGAACGTTTCCTAGGACATACATCAATATTATCATTGTGTGGCAGAGTGCTAGAGAATGCTTTGGCACTGGAAGTCCTAATGTGACAGACTTTTGCCAAAATAATTCAACTTCTCTGTGCTTCCAGCTCAGATCTACAAATCAGGACTCCGTAACACTATGAGTAGTTGTTCTTAAGGGAAAAAAATCCCAAACAACTACTTCTGCTTGGTAAAACAAGTCAGAATTGTCCATAATTCTCTTCTGTTTTGCAGACATTTAAGTTCTTCAAAATTGCATTTTACAGCAGAGATAAAAGACATGATCTCCTGTCTCTCATACATAATTACATCAAAATCTACAGAGAATCATTGCAATCATGTTCACGCCAAAGGATAAAATACAGACTTTGTACAGCTTGCAGACATTTTTTAGTCATTACTCCTAAAAACTGAGTTGATTGGTTTGATTTATTGCCAAGCAGAAATGCACATACCTCTGTATATTCTGTATGCAGATTCTAACTTTTTGGTATTGTCGCCTTGGTGTACAAAGAACATTTCATACACTATTTTTCATCTACTAACACAGTACATGAACAAAACAGCAAGAGTTGAGCTGGCCAACCAGGTTCCAGAAAACAGCAGCTGGGAACAGTTTCTGTTATTTGCAGTAACAATAAGAAAAAAAGGTTTTCTTCATGCTCACAGCAACTGCTTGTTGCATTGATGAACATTACACACAGGAACATTACACACAGAAATGTTACTACAGAAAAAACTGCCTGGCTGCTAAGTCTTTGTCAATAGCAATACAGGCCCCAGTTGGTAAAGGTGAGAAATAAAAAGAACAAAACACTCAGCTTGCTTAGTACCGCCCACTAAGTGTGAAAAGCTTCTGGTTTTAAGTTGCTAGAGTATTTTTCATCCAGTGGTCTCTACATTACAACAGCTCTTCAGGAAAGAGTATTACATGTTGTGCTTCCAGGTGTGGAGCTGTGAAGGACACTGACAGCCACAGCTGTGGGACCACCGCAGATCAGTTTTACACCACAGGGAAGTTTGTGTCCTGTCCCAGGGCAGCACTGAGAGACAGCACAGATCACAGGTTTGAACACTGAATGGACCTCAAAGGTTGTCAAAGGATTTTCAAATATTTGGGCTCAGCCAGCAACAATGAATGCTGCTTTCTGCGACACACAACTTGAGCAACTACAACAAATTCAGCTAAAAGAAACGTTTTACAGCCCTACAGCAATTCCATTTGAATGCTTATGTAGTGTGTGGACACACAAACACAAGACTCCACTTATCATTTACATGGCAAAAGATACAGTGAAAACATCTTAAACTTTGCCACTTGAATAACAGTGAACTAATAGGCCAGCTGTATAATTTAGCAGAGGAGGCAGGTATCCTGGAAAAGGGAAGAATGTAATTAACAGCCTTTCATCAATGCCTTGTTTTTGAATTGATAGTGTAGAAATGGCTCATTATGCAATTTCTAATATGATATGCTTGGAATAAATCTCAGCTTCTTGTCAGAATAAAGCAGCTGGATTATTTTGTACACCTGGGATTCAGGATAATATCTGTCAAGCCATCTCCCCAGCAATGCTGTCAACTGACATTAAACATACTCTTGAGCAAGCAGGCTGAGAATTTGGCCACAATTCCTTTTCTAACATCTATTTCCAAGTTTGTCCCTCAGTTAGTGCCAAGATATGTAGAGATCATCTTGCATTTAGTGCTCTTATCCAGCTCCCTTTTGCAAATATTTAAAAACAACACACAAAAGCAGACTGAAGTTTCCCTAAATGGCACAGCATAGAAATGCATAAAACACACCACATTAAATGTTCACAAAAATTCCTCCCGGTAATGTTTCTAGAGCCCCCTGGATTTCTAATACTCCGTGTTACTACCCAGAGTAGCTCCTCTTGTTTCCCAGATCTTTGCTTTTTTTGTTGTTGCTGTTTTCAGTTTAAAGCCAAGCATTATATTACAAGTACCATCCCGCTGGCTAGGTCAACTCTTGCCTTATAGCAGTGAGACCTTTCTTTCAGACCCACCCTTCCTCTTTAACTGTACTGTGTTTTGCTGTAGCCTTGCAGTTCTCTATTCCTCAGAGCTCACCTTGCCCGAGCCCCGGCGGGGAACGTGCCTTTCACCTCCAAAGAATCTGCCCAGCGAGTCAAGTAGACCCGAGTCTCTGTGTCGTGGGGATCCATGTCTGGCATGGTCTATAGTGCTCGCAGATGCCAGTTTTGATCCGTGCCGGAAAGAGGAGCGTTTTTGTGAAGCCATCAAATCCGAATTCTCTGAAGCTGCTGCACTGTCCTCTTGGATGGTCTGTAGCTCGTCTGACTCTGAGGGCCGATCTTTGAAGGTGTTGTCTTCTCTTCCTGGGGCATCTCGGGAAAAGAGGCGGATCAAGTGGGGGCGACCAGTCCTGTCAGCTGGGTTGGCCTCAGGCCAGGCATTCTTCGGGTCTGCTGTGCCTTTGGAGTCTGTCACCGCTGGGCTCTTCGTGGAGGTCCCATTGTTCTGGTTCACATCTGCCTCTCCTGCAAACAACAAGGATGAGATATGAATACAGGCCTGTGAAAAACAGCCCGGGAACAATGCTGCTTTCTTTCCCTTGCCTTGAGATGCTCATTTCATACAAAACCCATAATATGTGCAGTTGCAATGAAACTATGTTCTCTTCCAGCCTTAAAGAACATTAAGTTATCTTGGAACTGAAACCAGAATGATGTTCTCACACAAATCTGCAGTAGTTCTAGGTGATTTTTTCGGGGGGGTGTGTGTGTGTGTGTAGGTTTTGGTTTTCTTTTGGTTTTTTTTTTTTTAACACATTTATAAATAGATTAATAGATTATTTGAAGCATAACTGAAACTAACTTAATTCACATGGAAGGCTTGTGGATGAGGAGGCTTTCAGTGAGTAATCAGAACTCCTGTACTTTCCCTTGAGGACTGCAACTCTGATTATGCCATCTTTCTCCAAAATGGGAAAAAAAAAAAATAATTACAGTGAGATTGCAGATCTGTGCTTTCACAAGTGCACGTTCCCTCTCCACGATGTCAGAGCTTATGGCCTCATTTGGAATCCCTCGCTGTATCTACAATGTGGATCAAACAAGCAGAGTGAGGGGAAGGGTTTTTTTGCCCCATTATTGAAATTGTCCTCATTTCAAAAAAGAGAGCACTAAGCTACAATTTCTGCTTGGCCTCTCATGACAGTTTTTGTCCATGTACGATGATCCTGGCACTCCGGGTACAATGTCCTAGCACTGATGCTGAAGGCCTAAAGCAGAACTGTCCAATTTGTATTTAATGCTTGTGAGAAGTGACAAGAACAATTACCAGCAACTGACAAGCTTTTTTTTTAGCCAAGAAAGGTGCCAAGACAGACCCCTGTGGTAAGTGAAATGCCTGCTGCCTTCTCCGCAGTTGCGTTCTGATGCACCCAGTAAAGTACCTGAGAAGCATCAGCTGCAACACACTTAGCCCTTCCTTCACCTGTAGTAGCTCCTTCTATCAGTGACAGAAAGATTTACGGAGGTTTTTACGGTCTACCATGACTCCTACTGTTCTAAAGGAAACTGCACCCACTGAAGAATATGATTTATCTCCAAGGAACACCAAAAGACTATTAGAAGGTCACTGCTTGAGGAGCAACCTTCAGCACAGACACCTCCCACACACACTGTGTCAGAAATGTCCTTCGGAGTTAAGGGGACTCAGAAATTCAGAAATAAGTTGGTCAGGTGTTTCTTTAGGGTCTCCTAATTACATTTTTTACATCCTCATTTGATTTGGTCCTTGTTGCCATGGGAGGGATAGGATCTGGCAAATACTGCTGTGTTTTCAAAGTACTCTGCGCTCAAGTACTTTGCTGATTCAGCAGAGCAATTTTAGACTTGACACAGTCATTTCATACGGTTTCACCGATCCACAGGGCACTTAAGAAACCTTTTCTCAGGCTGAGAATAATTCTGAAATAATTTTATGGGTAACGAAACAACACAAGATGGCTTCTGCAAAACCTGTGTACAGGTTACAATTGCTCAATCATGTTACTGCTACAGTTTTTCATATAAAAACATAAAGTGCAGTTTTGCTGCACATTTTTTTAAATTTCTTTTGTGAAAACTAGCTAGAAAATGTTCAAGAAAAATTTCTTAGGTTAAAACATCTGAAAGTCTCTCAGGAATACAATTATTTAATCAGTGCCTAACTGTCATTGAAGACCTCATAAATGGCGACAATTATTTGCTGGCGACTTTGGAATTTGAGTTTTCCTGAAAAGATGCTCTCAAACTTATTAGAAACTACTAACATACCCAAATGACTTTCTTACTAGAACAAAAGAAAAGTAACTAACTTGGATGTGTGACACATTCTGAAACTGCAAAACATTTTAAACAGCGACTCTAAGCCTAGGTTCTATACCATAATACAAATCCATTCAAGGACAGAAAAAGAAAAGCAAACAAAAGAGTTATTGTATTTAATTAAATGCATTAACAAAACACCAGAGCATCTGCATACTAATATTTTTTACAACAGTTGTTCTTTGTGCCACTGAATACGGGTATTGGTAAGCAACAAAGAAGGGTATTTGTGCCACAAAAGTAGCTTCTCCCAATGCATACGCAGTGAGCTATAAAGTATAAATCTTTCTGGAGGCTTTATCTCAGCACTGAAAGCACGCATTTAAGTTTGCCTCTAAATTTTCTTCATGCTTATGTCTTCTCTAATATATAAAAAAATCGTAAGAGAGATACTGTTAATATTGTTGCTGACTAATCAAGGTCTTCCAGTGCATTTGGAGAGACAGATCACTTTAATAATGTCCTAAGGACATCCAGAATTAATGGACTATATAAATATATGCTTATTTGTTCATTTAAAAACAAATATTTAGACTTTTATTATTAACACTTATTGTAAATGCTGTGTCTAGCTACTATTTTTTTAAGTTGTTTTTCTTTGGAAGATGAAGCTTTTTCTTAAAATAGAGCACACGATGTGTACCATTACACTTGTACAAGAGAAAGTTGCCCAGGGAGGACGAGATCTTAGGCACTTTTTTACTAATCCTTGTAAAATGAAGTACAGCAGGATGCATTGCCATAGGCATTACCTAGAAGGCTATGGAAATATCTTCTATTTATATGTAAGTGCATATGGTCCTTGAGAGCTGCACAAGTGAGAGCACAAGAAAAGCACCTCCTCACAGTCCAAAAACAGCTGGAGGGAATGAGACTCCAAGTGACTTCCAAAAAGAGGAATACAGATGGACAAAAAATTCTTAGCACTCTGTTAATGAAACTAAAGAGAAAGTCCAAAGGTGCTTTCAATGAGACACTAATAAATCCAATCCTTCATTGTCCTTAACAGGAGTTAGGTCTCATATAAGTATTTTCAAAACTACTGTGGCCTCGGTGCTTGATTAGACATTGACAGTTTATCCCATTTCTCGAGAATGAAAATAACTCTCTTCCCAAAGCTGCTAATTGGCTGGGACCTCTCAGCCCAATGCCTCAAACAACTCCTCTCAACAACCACGGAAATTTGTTCTATGCAAAGGACAATTTCCAATAGAGAGACCTCAGATACAAACATCCTTCTCATGGGTCACTTGGAAGGGCTGCTGTATCACAGTCCCTCCTTGAGAGCACAGCAGTCTGCAGTCTTCTTCCATACAGAGGACAGCCTGGAAAGACGTTGTTAAGCTAAGAGTTTTGAAAAAGATTACAAGTTTTTCATCTCCTCCTACTCCTTTCCAGTCTTGCTTTCTTGCAGATACTTGTAATTCCTCTCACATTCCTACTGCTGTTCCCTCTACAAATGCTGTAAAACAAATGAGGAAGATGAAGCTGATAAAAGCTGAAGTACATTACCTTACTTTGGGTTCTCAAGAGAGGCTTAGATCAACAGTCACAGGATATTGCAAATATTGATGACACATGACAGCAGCTTAAATATTTGTATGAAATCTTAAGAATTAAGTATTATTTACTCATTACAAATGCCAGAAAGTACATTAATCAACTTTGTAATACTGAATATTTAATACACTTCATAAAAACTACAGGCTGCTGTGATCAATTATACTTACTTCCTTTTTCTTGGCCTTCTTTTCTCAGGGGATAAAGATGGAAATTACTGAACTTCTAAATCAACTTTTTGTCTTAGCTTAAGTCATCTATACATATAAAGCACTGTTTTTCAGTAAATGAAGTATAATCTGTATTTGTCATTTTCTACTTTTTAGGTCCCTCTCTTTTCTATAAATGTCAACTGGATAGGGAAATACAATGCAGTATAGTCTTCAATTCTGAGTTAAGTTTATTTCAGTATTTTTACTGAAATGCTGACAATAAAATATTGGTTAAAACATCTGACTTTTTGTATTGATTCACCCATGTTTAGTCACTTGAACAACAAAAGGTAACACCTAGAAATTAATCAACTTTGTCACAGCTGAGATTTCAAGATCTCTGGTAAGCTATAGCAATAAGACAAATGTATTAGTAATAGGTTGCCTTGCATTATTTAATAGGCTGAGACCACTGCTTTGGAACATGTGGCTTCTAATGACACTTGTGGTAATATCAGGCACTTGAAAAAATAAAAGGCCAGAGAAAAAACATCCATCATCACTACATACATGCCACAGCTGAGGATATCTGGGTTCCAGCTCTGTGCTGAGATAATTTCACAACAATCCAACTCCTGGTTTGGACTTTTACTGCAGCACAGCCCACAGGAAAATAGCATGTCCACAGCCATTAGGCTTCACTACAAAAGTATTTGGGGAGACAGAGGAAAGAATTGTGTCTGCATTGTTAAATCTGAACTGTAAAAGCTTGATTCATCCTCATTATGCTAAGACACTGCAGACAAAAAAATGGCTCTTAGCCTAACTTCTCTAATCTGGTTAGAAGGCAATATGCCATCAGACATTTCAATTCACAGACCTAATTATTGGGTTTGTCTGATGCTTGTCAAACAGTTGGTAATCAATTTTGGACAAATATTTCTGTTTGAAATGGATGTCATGCAGTATAATTGTGAAACAAACACTTGGTCATAGCTCTGAACACAACCAGAACGGATGTGCTGGTGCATTTAGCCTTTACACAAACATTGCCCCCACTTTCTAGCAGAGTGAATTCAGAGAGAAGTGCCCATGTATCTCATGATACAGATTCACATGAGTTTAACACTCCTACTGCACTTAGCCAAGAGATCACTTCCATTACAGCTTGCTCTCCTCCCTCCTTGCCAAAGCTGTTCACTTTCGGGAAAAAAATTCCACCCAAAGGCAAATTTTCTCTGTAGCTTCAGCATAACCGAAGGAACGATATTTTTCTGCACAAGAATTCCGGCTTTTTCTATGGGCTAACCAAGCTGCACACTAAACCACCACAAAAACGAGAAGCCACCTGCTAAGCATAACATGCACTCCTTTGATTTCCCTCCCTCACTTCTTTCATTAGACATTTTACAGCATATAAAGTTCTTACCAGACCAGTGAGGGTGTTTCCATTCCACTGACAAGTTGAGCACATTTCTACACTGATCTGCTGAAGCAGTGAAAAAGAGGTGTGCTGCGCCATAACTTTCCTTACAATAAAATTTAGTACTAAAAATACAGTAAAAGGTGAAAAACCTCACACCTGGTCCAGTACTTACTTCTACTGCACTAAATTTAAAAAAAGACCAAGTTTAGTTCTATACTACATCTTGGGTCAATAAGGATCAGTGGCTGAGCCTGCTGAAAGTTATTGCACTGCTGTTGGTAAAGGCACAACATAGGTTTAGAAATTTAGACTATATTGTTGTGGCTGGGTGAATGAAAGTTCCACTTAACATTTTATAAGACATGCCTGATAAATCCTGCTTTTCCTGAATCCCTGGTACCTCATGGAATACCAGTTCTTAGCTGTTCTCAGCAGAAAGCATTACGCCCCCCACAAGCTGATGCTGGACCAAACTTTAATAGGTCAAATAGGATCTATTAATTGCTAGACCTTTGTTAATACCTAAGTCTTGGCACAGTTTCTTTTAGACTCATGAAAGATCTAATTTCTCCAAGCCCTCCCTGGTCCTCTCCTACTGAAGAGCAGCTTCTGAGATAGCAGAGTTTGGCCTTACAGCAGAGCTCACATGAAAACACAAAAATGTTTGATGGAGTGGGGGAAAATGTAGTTCGCATCCTGTTATGGGATCACCTGTCTTTGCAGTTGACGCTTCAGCTACATTATTTATGGTCATATTTCAAAGAAAAGTACTGCATTCACTCAGGTAGAACAGGAATATGTACTTTTTAGCATAAAATTATGCTGTAGGGAAAAAACTGAAAATTGCATAGGAGAATGCAAATTCTTTCAGACACTAACTACTACAGTATGAAAATATAAGTGTGATTCCTTGCACTTTATTTCTGATACTATCCAAAACATAAAAAAACCCCAAACCCTCGAACATTTGACATACTTTGGCATCAATTCACAAGCATTACCTATTTTACTAGCTAAGAGAGTAAAATCTCTCCTGAAATGACTAGGAACCTTCTTCCCAGAAGGCCAGAAAATTAGTAATTTGCTGTAGTAGTATTAATAAGTAATAAGTAATATTAATTTTGCAAGCTCGGTAGGTTAATCAATAGCCTTATTTTTTTTTCTTAAACCCCTTTTTCTTTTTTTTCTTAAACCCCTTAATTCTGCTAGACTTCATCATCCCAAAGTGTTTAATATGTAACTGTGAGCCACTGCTTGTTACAAGAGTACCAGTTTCATGATAAATACATCCCTTAAGCACTGCTCTGCAGTAAAGTCAACATCTTCTGGGAGAAGGATCCCTGTAAGGTGGCACTGGCACTGTGGGGAATTGTTGCTGTGGTATCTTTTTTGGTAGGGTAACTATACTGACTTTTTAAACTACCCAATAAAACCATAATGCAACCAATCAATGTCTAGGTGAAAACACGCAGCAATATGACATCTAGGTGGCAATATGACAATGGTGGCACTCTGATAAACATGCCTAAATCTTATTTTGCGAATCAGCAAACAGCACATAATTTTTGGTTCTGCTGACAACTTCATGATTTGAGAAGGTTGGTTCTGTGAAATGACTACAAAATAAAAATTAGAAATTAAGAATAAGCTGTATATTCATTACAGCTTATGTTCAGCATTATCATTCTGCTGAAGGCAATTACGTTTCATGGTATCAGTGTGTAAAAAGTAGCAATACTGTCCGAGTCAGATTTTTGATATAGCAGGAGTCCTCTTGCTGGAAGCTTTTCTGTATTTTCACCAAGGCACACACAACTCCTAGCATCTGCATGTCAGTGAAAACACTGCCAAGTCTGTGCAGTAATAACCCACAGTCCATGCCCAAAGTCTGGATATTAATGGGAAGCATGTGTGGTTGTAGGCTGAAATGCGTTAACATCCCACTACCCACTGTGAGGGCTGCACTCCAGGAGCCAGGTTTCAGACTTGATGGAGGAAAAAGAACATCATACCTTCCCCAGACCTGTACACCCCGTATTATTTACGCCTTTAAGAGCTCTCTCTCCTCTGTGTTCTTACTGAAGAGATTCAGCCAGTTCATTCAGCCCATGTCAAAGAAAGAGATGAAAGCAAAGCAGTCAGCAAGGCATTTCAAACCACAGGAATCACAGCAGCCATTGCATACCAGCTCCATGTGTTCTCCTGTTACTGATGATGCTGAGGCTTAAAACCAGGGGTGCAACAGACCTTTTTATGTTCTTAAACCTACTGTGTAAGTCATATCAGATTCAACATGCAAGAAACTAGCTGGAAGGCCTAAGTTGCACATCATCTGTCACTGCATGGTGCTTAATTTCCTCTTTATCATCTTTTTTAATGGGCTATGTATGTATTTCAGCAATTCAGTGGTACACCTTCATAAGAAATTACCAGTGATTAAGCATTGAATTGGACTGCCCAGGGAAGTGATGGAGTCACCGTTCCTGGAAGTGTTCAAGGAATGGCTGAATGTGGCACTTATTGCTGTGGTTTAGCTGATGTGGTGGTGTTCAGTCAAAGGTGGGACTCAATCTTTGACGTCTTTTCCAACTTTAATGATTCTATGACTAGGAAAGACAAAGTGGCTCAGGACTGTTATGAGCCTTGTGGGTGTGTGAAGGCATTGTTTGCTTGTGAGGACAGGTAAAAAAAAGAAACAAGTAAAAAGAGGCATTTAAAAAAGCTAAAAGCATCCCCTGCGTGAGAACAATTTTTGATCTTCAGATTGTAATTAAAACCAATCTACTTGACTGCAGAAACTGCCTTGCACTCTGCATGCTTTCACAGAGTTGGGCACTCGGCTATCCATGCCTCTGGCTCACAATGAAGAGCTGAAACGAAGCCCACACGGTGGGCATTCCGACCACTGCAGAGGAATGCAGCAGTGTAGGCCTGGCTCGCACCCTCTCGCTCTTGTTTTCCACAACTTCTGGCATTGCCTCCACTTGCTGAGGGTTACAAAGGCGAGTACAGAAAACAAAAGAGCCTGTGGTTGAAACCAGTGGGACTTGCTATGGCAGAAATTTGGAATCTATGAGAAGCACGCGGCAATTCTCCACACGGCCTGCAGAGAGGTTTTTAAAAACTTCAACAAAGAATTTTATCCACCCACTGGTTTCAAAGAAAAATGTTCCTTTGTGTTACTAGAACATATAGGTTTGTTTTAATCTTGAATATCTCACAAAAGAACCTCCCACAGCAAAGCGAGCTGGAGCATCATTTGTAACAAACAATTTCATGAACTTAAGGAGGAGAAATTAAATCACCTGCTGACCCATCAGCATTTGTATTCTTTAAAAATGGTGCAACTGACTAGTATTAGACAAAGATTGCTTGATTATTCATCTTTTCTGCTTCAGTTGCATTGAGTCTGAGTAATTGTTAGGTTGTAAAACTTGGATAAATCCCCCCCACCAAAGTACAGCAAAATGTACTTTGCTGTAGACTTATCTGTAGAATATTTCCATCAGACCTCACAACTTCCACTGTCTTTTGTATTTTCCACATCAGTTATGTTTTACTGGAAAATAACCTATTTCCATCAGTGTAAATGGGTACCCAATATTACAGTTAAATTTTTTCCATAATACCATAAAGAAACAGGACCTTAAAAGCAGCAGAAAAAGAAATGTTGGTGAAATGAGTGAGGTGAGGACAGTGACTGAACCAGCTGGTTCAAAGAAGTTGCTCAGAACATGATAAGCAGGACAAAAAAAGACTTATCTGTAGAATATTTCCTGTTAAAACCCACCATGTAGCACCTCCAAAGAGGGCCTGGTAACACTGCTGTGTTTTTCTTGACCAGGATTTAAGTGTCTGAGTGGTATTTTATTGTTCAGAAAGTATAAACTGCAGAATACAATACACTTGTAATAAGTTAACCAAATAAGCTACCTTTAAAAACTATGGTTTGATTGTGACCACAGGGAATTACTTACAGCATAAGGCTATAAGTCCAATTTCTGTAAGTTGCATTTTAGTTCTACAGAATAACAGTGTTCATGTGTGTTAACTTCTCCTGGGACCAACTAACCCAACTAAACCCAAACAGCGCCCAAAGAACTGTAGAGGAGATTTCATATGTTAAAACAAAGAGAGAATATCAATGTTTTTAACTCCCCCCAAAATAACAGACTGATTTGCTGGTTTGAGGACATGACTTCAAAGTTTGTTTTCCAATACAGCCTTGTATAGGGCAGGTCCAGGTAAAAAGCAAATTACAGGAGTATGGCAGTCCTAGAGAGAAGAGTGCACAACAAAAGACAGGTTTCTGGAAGCTGTGAATCACCTGCAGGATGATGTAATCAATAAGCTTGACATTTTCATGCATCCTTCAGGTGTACATCGTCATATCTCTGGATTTCTCACTTTTGCCCTCATATATTCTGAACTGAAGCTTTTAATAGCACAAGTGATCCCAGAGAGTCACCATTACAGAATTTACAGCGAGGGGAATTATGCTGGTAGTTTTTAGAAGATTTTTTTTTCCCCAAAAATTCTGCAGTACACCACAATGGTACAAATGGCACATTCTGAGTATGACACATATATTTGCCAATATTTCTAAAAAAATCTGAAATACCTGGGCACAAATAAGCCTACAGACCATTTACCATTGTGTTGAATTCTTGTATATGTAAAACAAAATTGGAGATGTAGCTCTTCAGAGGCTGATAACACATACCTCCCAAACAAACAAACACAAGCCAAGAAAGATGGGGTAGGGTTGTTCAAGTCTGCCTAAACTGCAGCTCTTTGCAATCGGAACAAGTCCACAGCCATTAGTCACTGTCTGACATTATCTTCACTTTGGAACTTATTTTCACCTTAACGCCTATGGTGAAAGGTCAGAGGAGCAGAAGTGAGCAGAAATTTCTCCCAGTCACACAGTTTGTTCACAGAGCTTGTCACATCTCAGAAACTGATGGATTACTCTGAGTACCCCTGAGCCCCGTGGGAGGCAGAAGCCCAGGGGGGCAGTTCCCTGCACCAGGAGGGTGCAGAGGCCCAGCTGTGACCTGCACATCCAGCTGTGCCCAGGAGGTGGAAGATGAGCCCCCTGTGTCCTGGGGCAATGCAGTGACTCACAGCTCCAGCTTGACCCGGACATCTGAAGTAGAAGAAGCTCCCACTGCGGTGGGGACAAGAGCCCCACCAGCTGCACCCATGAGCTGGAAGACCTCTGGAACCCTTTGGGGAAGCAGAGGACCAGGTCTTCAGCTTCACCTCCAGTTCCAGATGCTGGCATTAAGAGGAAGTCCCTTTCTCTCATGGACACTGTAGCAGCCACGTGCCGTTCCAGCTCTGCCTTTAGTATGGATGGTGAGAAAGTTATTCTGCCTAAAAGATCAGCAGCTGATTGCTAATTTTAAAAACACAGTAAATGCTTCACAAATGTGCCACTTCAGGGATGTTCAGCACTCCAGATCTTAGTTTTTGTCCACCTGGCAATGCTTACTCTAACCAGATTTTAAAACATTTTCATGTAATAATATGGGATTTTAGAAGGTGACAATCAAGCTGATAACTCTGAGCTCTGAGGAGAAACAAAAGCCAGGTTATTCAAAGGACATATTCCACATGCCACATCCGAAGTCAGCAGAGAAATCACAGCTGAGCACACTTGTGGCAGGGATGCTGCTGGGGCACAGACGCCCGAGGATGTGTTTGGCTGCTCTCACAGTTTAAAGCTTCTCTGCAGGCCCTGGCACAGAAGCACAGCACTCGAGGATGTTGCACCCTCATCACAGCCTTGAACAGAGGGAATGGGATTTTTGCTACCATGCTCTGCCCTGCTTGTCAGAACAGCTTTGTCTGGAAGCTGCACAATGGAGAATGTCAGCACAGACCTACCTAGGAGCAGAGCCATGGAACTGCTGTGGCAGAATGAGAGGAGGGTACAAAAATATCACAATACATGCAATGAAAGGCAGGTAGTTTGTTAAAATCCTAATTATTTCAAGGCCTTTACACTTTTACAATCAACACAATAATACTCCCAAGAGTTTTAGAGGTAGTTTGGATTAAACAGCAAAAATAAACTGTTCAAAGACTTCTGAGTGATTTCCTCAGTGAAGAAATTTGATAATCAAAGAAATATTTTTCAGAAGGGAACTCAAATGTATGCCAATTGATATGAGATTTGATTAAAATATCTGCCTGCCTGGCAGACAGATCGAAAGAAAACCTTATTCTAGAACTTGTCATAGGGTTTACAGGTTTACCTTCTTCATAATTGCCTCAAGTGCAGCCCTAAACCAGAAAAGAATACTTGAAACCAAGCAAATAAAACAATGAATCCAAAGGACTAAAGCAGTCTGCACTGACTGAACTGGCACAGGGCCTAACAGCAGAGATATTATTCCACAGAAATACTGTCAGAAAGCTGAGAATAAGATGTTCAAAAGAAAGATACCAGGGGGGAAAAAAAAAAGATGATTTTTTTTTTTCTGATGATGAACTGAAGACATTTAAAGCTGGATACAAATCACCTTGTCTGTCTATTCTGCAAGAAATGACCGGCATTTACCAGGGAATAAAGAAATATTACCAGCAATCACATGGAAAGGCTTTACACTCCAAGGTGAGCCACAGAATCCACAGCCTCACATGTCTAGATACAAGACTTTCAGTCCTGAAGGAAAGTATTTGCACTGGTCACACCATTTTGCTGTTATCTCATGTCAAGCAGTGTCCCCCTCTGGCCCCCAGCGGTTTCCAGTCTTTCCTTGCACCTTCCCTTCCCAAGGCTCCTGGACCAAAGCTGCTGTCCAAACCACTCTGCTGTGCTGCCTATCTGACTCCCATGAGCTCCAGCTCCACAAAGATCATGATCCCTTAACCATGCTGCTGCAGGCTTTGGCAGGCTTCTGGTGGAGCAAATTCCAAATTATCTCTGCCCAGGAATTCACCTCTGGAATCTCTCCTTGTTGTAAGGCCTGCCTACCCAATACCAGTCAGAGCTGTCAGAAGCCAGTACAAGCAAACAACAAATACTCACCTCTAAACCAACTACAAGAGTCACAAGATTAAAGTGCTACCTCTCCTCACCTACTCTGTCAAACGCTTACAACCCATACACATTCTTACGATGTTAACATAAAACATCTAAATCCAAAGGGTCCCCACTTGGAAAATAAATATTGCATGGCCTTTTGCCCTTTCTCACCTGCTTCTGCTGCTCTGGATTACTGACATTGTCCACATTAGCTAAGATCTTTCAAAGTCATGTCAGGATACACTTCACAAACACCCTTCCAGCAGCAACCCTCTACAGCTCTGTTAACGGAGCAGCGCTGGATCAGCATCTGCCCATAGCTCTCTTAAACCAGCATTGTGTGTCATGTGCTTGGTGCCACAGATTGTTGATTTGCTTTGGAGTTTGTCTTTTTGCACTGAAAGAATAAATATTTAATTTCTCATCCTTCGCAAAAGTGAAATTTAAATGGCTGTGCTAACACAAAGATCATACAACTGCTGCCTCCTCTATGTCCCAGTTACAAACAGGGTTCTCCCCATTTTGTTCTACAAGCTCATCTGTACAGGTGAAGGAAGACAAAACATTTCTATATTGGCTGAAGAAGGGAGCACAATTACAAGACTTCCAGAGTAGCGTAGGCCACAGGTAGGATTTGTACAGCATGAAATCCCACATTTCTAAAAGATGAATTTACATGGTGTATGATAGACTGGTTGAGAGAAAATGTGGACTGCTCATATACCAATTTAAAATCATCTATTATTTCACTGGGATTTTACCTGAGATACAGTATGCTCTTAGTCAGAAAAAAAACCCAAGGAAATTATTAGGGAATCCCAAATCTGTTAACGTAATACCAGATACAAAAGTCCATTTCACCTCTAAGCTAAGCATCTGTCAGAACAGCCTTATAGATATCTGCTCTAATATTTCTAACCTCAGCTATTCTGGGTCTTTAGAAACTCCATTCCACTCTCCATCATTATAAACGACATCCTACACTTCTAAAAATAAATAAAAATCTGTTCTCATCTATACTAGGCCACATGAGACATATTTGCCATACACTAACAAATCAATGATATCAGATTATAAATAATGAAGGGGTTTTTTACATTAAGAAAACCCAACACTTTTTTCCCCCACGCTGAACACTTGTGAGCTGTACCATAGTGCTAAATGTGACTCAATGCTATACGAAGAACAATGGTGACAAACTGTATAAAACCGCGGCAGTGATCGATGGTACTTCACACAATATCTGCTTTTCAGTAGCAGCATTCTAAGAGTGAAAAACTGCTTGCACAGTACCAAGCCTTGTACCAGTTCGTGGGAGTTACTGCTATTAAAAAAGGAAAGAAAGAAAATAAAAGAATTCACAAACTTTATTTTGCTATTTGAGTACGTATAAAGTCACTTTTCATGTGATGAAGAAAGCATGCTCAGCAAAAAGAGCTGTTAACTCTGAAGACTAAAATGGCAGTATGATTGAGCTACACAATATTTTAACAAGCAAGAAAGGCTGTAACCATCTTTTTTTCCCAAGTGTGCTTGGGTATGTTTCTCTCAATCCACCCAGCAAGCATGACAATGAGTAAAACCACCACTTCTAGCAAAGTTCATGAAGAGCCTGAGAGTTACACCAGAAGGACTATCAAAGGGCAGCAGCTGTATACAGAGGATGCAGTCCTGGTCACCGAAACTTAGGATGCAGCCCCGGGGAGGCAGGTGATATCATGCCTGCTTTTTGCAGGCAGAGGTTGCCCAAGGCCAGCAGAAGTCATGCCGGAGCCCTCAGCACCACCCTCATCCCAGCTGGCAAACCTGACTAATGCCTGGCTTGGTGCTGCACTGATCTGGGACTGGCAGCCTCCACCTGGCATTTTCCTGGGTGCAGCAGCCCTGTGCCTGCTGGCAAAAGGCTCAACAATTCGTGGTTCTGGGCCTGTGTTTGCAAGATCACTATCCACGAGCCAGTTCAGAAATAAACAAAAAACTCGGCCTTGGTTTTCTCAGCAGGAAGTTTTCATTTTTCTGCCTCCTAGGAAGTTGTGCAGACAACTCACAGGAGGTAGAAAGTGCTCCACAGACAGAAAAATAGCTGTGTTAATATCATCTCTGAAAATAAAAAGTCATTTATTTCCCAGGTAAGCCCTGTAAGAGCATTTCTGCAGCCACATATTGTGACTGGCAAAATGAGAAGTCTTTGATATTCACTGTCTGTGGTTTCCCAGAAAGTTACCTAGCATCCCTTTGAAATAAGTAAATAATGCAATCTGTTTATAAGGCCCTTGCACCTTGGTTCAGATCTCAATTTAGGATGCAGTCCATTGTAGAGAATCATGGGCTTTCCTTATCCTGAGAAAACATGATAACCAGGACAGTCTGACAAAGGGGTGCCACAGACTGTGGAAGTCAAAGTGCTGGAAGTAGCAGGAAAATTGCCATGTACTTCCAGATTTGTGTTCGTGGCCTACTAGGAATATTTTTTCTCCCCACTGAAAGCCTGAAGTATTGGAATCAAGGATAAAAAAAATACACAGGGAAAAAAATCTAATTCCATCTATAGTAACTGTGAAGAATAGCTGGAAAAACACATGGCTCGAGGACACACTTCCAGGTCCCAAGTGCACCAGCAGGCTCTGCAGCCTCTTCCCACTCACTCAGCTGGGAGTTCCCTGTTCCGTGTCAGCTCCAGCCCAGGTTCAGGTTGCCAGGACACAGCTCAGATGAGACAGAGGGCTCTGAGGATGGCTGGGCTGGAGCTTTGGCTGTGGCTCCTGGCCAGGCCAGACCCGCTGCCTGTGCCCAGCCCTGTGTCTGCCCACGGTGGCACCTGCCAGGGCTCTGGCAGCCCTCGCTGCTCCTGCTCCCCTGAGGAGCCTGACCCCGCCTGCCTCGCTGTCACCCTGCTCCCAGCTCATCCCCAGGCTGGCCACGCCACTCCTGCAGCTCCCAAAAGCGTGAGAGCATCAAGCTGTGAAAAGCAAACTCATTTAATTTTGAGCTCTCATTTATTATCTTTGGCTTACTGCAGGAGGGATTCAACCTCAAAAGTATCCCTCTTAGGTATACCTCAAAGGTATTTCCCTCTTAGCAGTAATAAAAGCCCACTGCAGATGGTATTGCCTGAGAAACAAGTGGAAAAAAAAATTCAAATGCAAGCAGATTAACAGACCAAGATACATTTCATAAAAGTAAGAAAATAAGTAGTTCATAATCAGGACAAAAACTTGCACTTGCAAAAGTCTCCAGCTCTGACTGCTTGCCTTTCCGAAAGTATCATAAAGAGGCATTTACTGAAACAAATCCCCTTCTTCCCACCCACATCTCCTGACAATTCTTTCTGTCACAATAAATAAGACAGGTCTACCACTCACCCCATTTTTGAGTCCCCAATTTTTTATTCAGGCAAGGAAAATATTTCTCACATACCTGAAAGGAATAAAATTAAGGCCTATATTCTTTGCAGGTGGCTGATACAACTTAGCTGAAATCAGCAATTGTCAAATTATCCTACACCTCTGATGGCACAAGAAGCATGTTGCAAACCATATTAAAAAAAAAGAAAAAAAAGACAGAGGATAACTTGATGTGGAGCTATACCATGACATTATCTGAGCATCTATTCTTTTTCATACAAGTCTAATTTATCATTTGATACAGTTTGACTAGACGATTGCAAGTTGAAGTCATGCTGCTTACATCTTTCTCTCATTGCCAGGTCTGTCATACATAATAAAAGGTGTCATGCTTTCTGAATACAGTCACAGTTAACTTACAGAGTAGTTCATTACTTAATAACTGCACACGTTGTATGGTCCTTAGAAGCTGCATGGGGCTAGCTAAATAACTACCATCATCATCATCATCACAACTAACCAGCAGATAAAACTGCATCATCTGCAGCCATTATTCTTCTGCTTGCACTGCAGTATAGATTTGCTACTTTTAAAAGATTATTTTGACTGGTATTCAAGTCAGTAGGAGACACTTGCACTTATGTGAGTGGCAGGACACCCAGCCCAGTTCACAGGAACTTTAGCATAATTTAGCTGATGTAATTAGCAAAAGCTGGCTTACCCGGTGACAGAACGAAGGCAATTCCCTTAATAAATATAAACCCTTAATGGATGAATGAATGTCAGCAAAAGGCAAGAGTGGATGTACTGCAGTGCAGAGGCACCACATCCCTGGGGTGTGCACCAGGCTACCTTCTGACAGTGAAGTTTCTCATGTGGCCATATACAGTTTCTCCAGCAACATCTACACAAACACGAGCATTAATAACTCGGAGGTAACAGAAGCATTAAGCCTGCAGAAGGGCTTGCTAACTAGATCAAATATGCTTTAAATGGTAGCCAGAAAAGGAATGGATGTGAAAATGAAATACATTTAAAAGGGTCAGTGATTCTATGAAAAGAAATCTATTTAGAGACTGTCTTTTCATGTTTTACAGCACAAAATAGATCAAACAAGGCTCTGCTTCTGAAAAATCCAACATTCAATGAATACCATGGCACTTGAATGCTGACTGGAGAGATGCCAGTGATACCAGAGAAGCAATGTTTTTTTCTCCTCTACCGAAACACTCTTTGCCCTACACAATAGCTAAAAAGTCTTTAAAAAATGGCTGACTGAAACTCTTTTCTCTCTAACTAAGCATATGTATCAGGGACTATGTGCTTCAACCCCCTTACAGGAATTACACAGTATCATGATTCAGAACTAAGCTGATCAATCCCTGGGAAACGTCCATCGTATTGTCAAAGCATTCCTTAGTCCTTCCTGCATCTATTTTACACAAATTGAAAATTTATGTAAAACAAAATCTCTGAAGAACTAAGAGGCAGCCTTAGCCGTACTCCAAATGGCCTGAAAAAAAGTTTGTTCTTTTTGTCTTCTGTTCATACCAGATGCATTCTTGTGATATAGCTGTGCCCTTGCTATGTGTCAGGATAGTGAATTCTGACACCTCAGTCACCCAGCCTGCTCATGAAGGTTTTTTATTTTTACATGGGAACATAGATACAAAGGTGTGGAAGGGGAAAGTAAAAGGACTGTAAGCATGTGAATACAGGAAAAAAAACAGGACCTAGCTCTAGGAGAGATGGAAAATGTTGCTGAGGTCCTGCAATTTAGAGGGCTTCTTTGTATCTTGTTATTCCTCAACTTTAAAAGAAGGGAGAAACAGTTGTTTGTTTTAAAAAACGCATATGTAAAAATAAATCACTCATGGAGAAAGAATTCTAAAGTAAAGAAATAAATCTTTAGATTCCAGATCAGTTATGTGCTTGATCAGCCAAATTTTCAATCCCACTTAGGATGTAAACACTCTGTACTGTATGTGTACAAAACAAACCAACAAGCCAGTAAGAAAAGCTTTCAACCCATGACCATGGCCAGGGTGAGACACATGCCATGACCTTCAGCTCAAGATCCAGGTAAGGAAGAAGGAAACATCCTATTCCCCTACCAGCAGAAATGTACTCTCCATATTGCCCATTTCTCTTGCTTCCCTTGTCTTGCTGCCCCATGAAGATGTAACAAATCAATTGTTAATTCCTCTTCTTTCAGCATACAATGGAATGTGTTCACCCAGAGCAATTTAAAAATGAAGGGTCTCCAGAAGTGAAATTAAGTGTTTTCGTTGTGTAGTTACTGACCCAAAATGCCTCCCTTTTTGAAGAAAGCTTTTGCATCAAATTGCTTTTTAGGGCAAACATGGATGAGTTACTAGGAAGACAAATTTAGGCTTGTCACTGGTATGAGCAGGTTGTTTTGGCAGTAAAGTCTAATGGAAATCAAAAGCAAACAAGCCAAATGTGTTGCCACTCTACCTTGGAATTAGGCTTTGTTTGAAATGGGGTGGAGAGAGGAGGTGGCAATACAGCAGTGGCTGTCAAATTCTGTTTTTGGACTATTTACTTCAAATTTAACAAACCAATCCAAACAGATTACAATGAGCTCAAAACTAATTAAAAAGTAGAAGCAAAAATCAAATTAGAGCTTAGCTAAGTGGAACTGGATGCTCCAGACAGCTGCTCTTTAAGAATATCTGTCGATCTCTCGGTCTTGCTTGGCTGCCCCCAGTGTGTTCTTACAAAACACATATAGCTAGGGGCACTACTGCCAGCCAGACTGGAAAGGTTTAGTGGTGCCAGTATTTTGCCTGCCAGGTTAAAGCTCATATGTAGTCTGGCATCAGGTATTTTGACCTTCAACTCCTCCAAAAAAACCTCCAAACGTTGTCCAAACTTCCAAATGCCAACAGGTATTTTACATCTCAGAGTTCTCAGAACATGGTACTGACAGTGTTCATTACTAACATTTGCACAGACCAGATTTTTCTAGTCCTTCCCTTCCATTTACAGTTTTTCCTTTGAGACTGAGCTGTAAATACTGTGAAAATACTTTAGGATATTCTGCAGAGCTCACCACTGTGCTTAATGTTCTTCATTACTTACCACACACCCAGGTTGTGATCTTTTTTGATAATTTTTACCGAGTATTTAAAATTCCCTTCAGGTATTTCAGAAAATCCACCCACAACATGCAAATTGCCTGTTCAAGAATTTTATGTTGTTTTTTGTTTTCTACCAGTTTTGCCCTCTTAACAGAGAGAGTAACCTGCTGTCAATATACCTATCATGCACATTCATCTGGCCTTTGTTTTGGTAGGTTGGTTTTTAAATCTGAAGCAAGATACTAATCCACAGTACTAAAAATAATTCAGAGAAAGGAAAAAAGTTCAGCAATAGATTTAGACATTCAAAATACTTCTCTCCATAAACAAAATCTCAGTGAGAACCTGAGAAACCTGGCTGTACTAAATATCCTCTGCAAGATAAAATAAAACCAGTGCAGCTTTCCCACCTTCCCGTTCTTCCTTGGGACCACAGTTATGCAGCAATTTGTTGCCATCTAAATAACCACTTGCTTTTGGACTCATTATCATATGTTTTCTGCTCCATCAGGAGAAAATAAGAGTGCAAAGGGAGAAATGTGTGTGTCTTTTACTCAGCAGGAATATCAAATCAAGTGTCAAATTCATATGTTTCCATTTCCAGCCTTTGGCCCTGCAACAATGCAAAATCTAACAAACTGTGTGTGCTTCCTGATTGCAAGCAGCTCAAAGCCAACCATCACAGCCTATTCTACTGGGATAGGCTGGAAGCAGTAGGAAGAGCTTGTGAGATTCTAGGCACAGTAATTGGTCATATCTGAGATCTAGGGCTACGGCTGAAATTCATTCCCTTCTCTAAAAAATACAGATAAACCTGAAGTTACAGCTAAATAGTACAAATACAAAAGTAAAAATATGTTTCTTATGCTGGCAGCATTAAACTAATTAGCAAGGAGAAAAGGGGAAAAAGAAACCCAACAACAAACCAGTAGAACTCTATGATGAGAATATAAATATTACACTGAGGCTTATTTCAGTAGGTGAGAGCTAGCAATTTTGCTAAAGAGCATATATTTTTTCCCCTGAGATTTTATTAAGGCATGGACACTGCACCAGCAAAAAAATGTAAATTCTAGATCTTAATTTTAAATTAATGCAATTTATAATCTTCAACTTTCATTCTTCTTCATCTAGAATGAAAAGGTTAGGTGATATGAACATCCCAGAGAACACAGAATATATGTATTTGTATTCATTCTGCTGCTAACTGTGCAACATTTCTGTTGTTCTGTTCATACAAATACTTGTTTGCACACACACACGCACAACATAAGAAAACCTCAGTTTTGTTACTAGTTTTCAAATTCAGAGAAAAGACAAGACATCCTGTTGTGGAATATGTCTCAATTTTGACTAGAATTTGTTATTTCAGCAGAATGGTCTCAACAGCGCCAAGCAATGCTATTATCCCAAGTCATCTCATCACTATTCATTTGTGCAAGGCTGGAATGTGGCTTGCAGTGTCCCACATTCAACATTTAAAAATCAAAAAAGGAAACATCTAAATTACTTCAAATTGACTCTTAGCATATGGACATTTTTTCTTTTTCTGATGATCAGGGATGAGAGAAAAGAGATATATGGGCTAATATTGTTTAGAATGTTTGCGGTAACAACCTGGTTAATCATCAAGAAGCTCACGAGGAAAACTTTGTGTGTTTGTTGGTAGAGAAGACGCTAGAAAGCAGCTGAAGTAGTGACCCCAGGCAGTAAAGGAAGACCACGAAGAGGAGAAGAGGATAAGGAAGAAAAGGAAGGAATCAGCTGGATGGAAGGATGCAAAGGCAGCTAAAGAAGGTCTGGCAGAAACTAATGGATCAGCAGGTGAGAAGAAAATATGGTAAGAAAAACACGGGGAAAAAAGGCCTGGTGGTAAGCAAAAGCAGACAACAGCAGTAAAATAGTGTAGTCACACAGAAGGAATCAGTCACAATAAAAAGGACAACCACTGGCCTGGAGAAATGACCCGGAGCATAAGAAAAGCACAGTCCGTGGTACAGGTTCTGTTTACAACAGGAGGATCTTTAAACTGCTTTAAGAAAAACCAGAACACCAGATGAGCGACTGGGGGAGGGTAGAGGGAGGTATTAAAAAAAAAAATCCATCAGGCAGGTTAAAACACAAAAAATCTCAAACATTTATTTCTGCAGCACCCTATTCCACTAAAACCAGGGATCTGGCAACAGATCAGGCTGCATTTCTCAACTGCCAAACCGGTTCAGTTTGAGATAGTAACAACAAGGTAACATAAACTCTGACTTTCCTCCTCAGAAAGAAATCATGGCAACCAGTGACCCTATTGTGCTTTGTTGTTGCATAATTGTTAAAGAAATGCTTTCCGATGCCCTGTGAGAGGGGGTACTATCTCGAAAGCTCAAAGGGATTGTTCATTTGATCACTAAGCACAGTGTTATTCCAGCCACTCATGCATGCAGAGAATGCCTCTATTCTTATGTTCCCCTGAGAGCTGAGGTCATCTGAGATATGTTGGCTATCACATATAAAGGCCGAGGTAGAACTGCTGGCAGGACGTTTTAAGTTAAGTATTTTCACAGACCTGGAATTTCTCTTCTGCCTTTTCGGATGAACTCAGCGACCACCGGGCTAATTTAAAAGGTATTAGGACACAAGCAATCCTTTAGTTAAGAGTTCCAGCCTTGAGACCCTGTGTGCTGAATGGTGAAGCAGTTTTAAGAATGACAAAACAGATACAGATGTGTTTCTAATCCCAGACCCATCTGTCACTCCCCAAAGCCTTAGGCAGAAACCTAAAAGTGCATTTGATCCAACATTCTCAGCGCAATTAGATACTAATACATGAGAGGAAAAAAAAAACCAAAACAACAAACAAACAAACAAAACCCCCCCAAAAAACCCCCAAAAAAACCACTCCCCCCAAAACACCCCTGAAAAAATAAAAAAAAACAAACCAAACAAAAAACCCCAAAAAACAAAAAAAAACCCCCA
>VXBC01011956.1:128215-196804 GCA_013399945.1 Ploceus nigricollis
AACAAAACAAAACCAAAAAAAAAAACCCAAAAAACCCAATCAAACAAAAAAACCCCAAATCCCTAAACAAACCTCCCAAGAAACTACACTCCAAAACATAAGGAAAATCCCTACACTCAAAACCCAAACACTAGGCTAAGAAGCTGCACACAAAGAGAATGTAATTAGGAAAGAATAAGGTTATTCCATTCTGTCCTTTTCTACAGTCTCCTATACAAGATTTATTTCTTACCTCTTAAATTTTGTTTTATAATACTTCATTCAAGTCACATCTTTGTGATGCACATTAATGACTCTTAAATTTTGTTAAAAACATTAAGTTGTTTACCAGTAATCTCAAAAATGAGATGCTCAGCCACAGATTAATTTAAAAAAAAACCCGAAACAACAAAACAAACCACCTCTGATTCATGCCACTCTAGCATAAGCAGCATACAGGCAAGAACTCCAACTGGTACTATGTGCTAAAATCTACAGAAAATTATACACTTTCCAACTTACACACTTCAGAGAGACAAGGAAATTGCCTATGCATCTCCATTGTGTGCACATTACTGTTCTCTGAATTAACACACAAACCAGCCTAGGAATTGAACAGATGAATGTACAGAGCATGAAAGGACATAAATATGCTTTATCAAATTCCTCCCCTAGTCCAAGTTGTAATTTTATCTTCTCCCCTGTGGAAGACACAGCTTACTAGCACAGTTCCTTATTTTTGTGTATAAATAATATTCTTAAAATAAATGCACTATTGCAACCACAACCTTTTAAGAAGATCTGAAATGTTATAAAACCCTACACTTAATGCAAATCAACAGCAATTTTCAGAAAGACATGACCTCATTAGCAATTCTACAAAGAAGAAATGTTAGGATATTTCACCCAGATGAAAATGTCACTATTTGCACAGATTTTTTTATTTAACATTATAGATAAAAAAAATTACAACTTTCCAACATTCTGAGATCATCCAGATCCCTTTTCATTCTCTAATTAAAATAGCAAATAAAACAACTAAATAAAAATACCAGAAGTACCAAGTATTTATATACCCCCTCAATGAAAATGAATCTGCTAAATTAGAGGGGTTATATTTTTATTTAAATCAGGATATTTGAACTATGAATCTTGCCTTTAAAAATACACGTCTTTACGTTGCAGTGTTGTATCACAATTATGTCAACACAAGCAAACTAATAGAGATGGAGGAGAAAATGCTCTAAATTCTAAATAGCTCCCTATGTCAAACTATCTTATATTCTGACTTCTCCCACAATTCATTCCTGATAAGGAACATGATTATAATACTCTGAAACTAGACAGGGAGTTGACTAGAAAAGCCAGGTATTTGGACGTGCCAGTAGTGGCCGGGTGTCACAATGACTAGCCAAAGCAGTGTGTGATTTTAAATAGCATGCTGATTTCAAGACATTCATTTCTCTTTTCTTGAGGGGCCAGCTCCACAGCTTCCTTTTTCTTATTTTCTTTTTTAATGGAATCTTGACGTTAATTTGCAAGAACATTTCAGTCTCAGAAATCTGCTAATAGGCACCTTTAGGCAGAGCTAAGAAGGGTCTTTTTACATGAGAACTAAGAAAACACAGAAAATCATATTTTCACTGCAGAAGGCATTTTTAATCAGCACATACATGAAACAAAAATAACCCGTGGGTGGCAAATGTGTAACTCAGAAACTAGAAAGACATTTGTCCCTCCTCATAATAATTCAAAATTGAACAAAAATTACAAGTCAATATAAGAAGATTGTTGGGATGAAGAGAGGAATAATTTACACGCTTGCCTTGAGGGAGCAGTCACTAGCAGAGCTGTATTGCCACAGGTGTGATATTGCAGCTGCAACCCTGTCAAGAGCAGCAACAGCATTTAGAGAGGCTGCTAATGAAGTACACATCCACAGAGAATAATTGTGCTGTTGAGATTCTGCTACTGAGTTCACCCAAATGGAACAGGCTTTATCAGGAAACCACAGTTAGTCTAGAGCAATTTCTGCAAAATCTAGAGCAATTTGGTCCTTGTCTTACAGTTAAGAGCAAAATACTGCTTGGTCTAAAAGCAGTCTGAGTGGCAGGGAAATACCTACTCTCAGAAATGGGAAGCAGCAGTAATAGGTGCAGAGCAACCTTGTTATGGTCTCATGTTTATAGACCAATAGGCTCAGTGAGGTCCAGTCCTTGACTAGATGCTCCTGCAGTATGAATAGTGACTGAAATAATGCTGGGAGTGAGTCTGCATTTGGATTATGGTACTTCAGTAACACAGGGGGAAAAACCCCTGTGCACCATGGAAATAATGAGAGCAGCTGAAAAGGAAAAAGAAAAATCCCAAATAGGAATGCATTTAGAAGTCTTAACTCCCAGGCTTCTCACGTTCAGAAAATTCCTCAATTTAATCTCACTAATCACTCCAGCCCACATAATGAAAACACGCCACTAAATACAAATTACTACCATCAGATGAGCACTGATTTTAAAATAGATGCCAGATTTATTGTTGGTGGCATATAGAAACAGAAGTCACATCTCTCTGCTGGAGCCTAGGGGAATTTATCACAGAAGGAAAAGTGACAAACAGTTATTTTGCCCAATCTTCTGATTTTCACTTTAAGCCCAGATCCACCAAAATATCTTGGTCAAAATCTGGATCGTATTTTAAAGTGTTAATGCATGTTCCTAATTCTACTGGAATCTAGTGAAGTTCCTCTATTAATTTTCTCTTATTATTGTCCCTCTGTAGCCTGTGCAGCTCATGATGATGTTAGCCAGACACTGATCCCTCAAAGCAAAGGTGGAAAAATTTGGTGGAAAATGAAGAGGGAAGCTCTCATTTTTCAGGGGTCTTAACAGTTTTTGGTTTTGGGTTTTATTTCAAGCATGAATCTTGAAACAAATTTGCCTTCAGATCTTAATATGAGAATCATATATTCTGAAATAGAGCAGTAAAATTATTTCAAGAAATTTTGGCAAATAAAATGAATAAGCTTTCAGAATTTTTATTTAATGCTGAATAAAAATGCAGAATTTTTATTTAATTTTTATTTAATTTAATAACAATAGGGCACTCAGGCTTGTTGTATAATTGGTATCCACATACCTATTGCCTATTTTGTAATAGATTTCCTATGTTGACAAATGCAGAAGGAATGAAGATACTACAGCAATAAAATCTGCAGACTAAACAAGAGGGTCTTATGGCCACTTTAAGGATGGCCAGTTTATACAAAAGACTGAACATGGTACACAAAACAAAAGACAGCCTGAAAGTAGGTAAAAGAGAACAGAAGAACACTACTGCCTGCTCTTGCCATAGCCTTACCTTAAAAAAATTACATACTTGCACATTTTAGACCTGATGAATGGGTGAAGCAAAAGGTGGCAAAAATTTATCATGTCTATACCTACTCCTGCCCAAAAAGGCTTTCCAAAAAATTCAGTTCATTCATGGCAATGAATGTCAAAACTGCAATTAAAACTCAGCGTATCCATTTCAGAATAAAATGATCTACAACTCCTTTTTGACTTTGGGCTGCGAGACATCAGGAGACCAGAAAATGGAAATACCTGCCTGCCTGAAGCTGCCCCAGTGGCATGCTCAATGCCTGATGTGAAAGACAGGTACCTCAAACCTGCTGGCTGAGCTGATGACTTGAGGCACCACAGACCAGCTTTTTCCCTGGTAGGAACTCGGGCATAACCATAACCTCGGCAGGAATTCAGGCACAAACACTGCATGGCTCTGTTAAAATCAGCAGAGTTGCTGTGCTGAAGAAGCAGGAGGCCCCATCAAGGTAAACAGAGTCAGCACATCCTTAAAAACATTCAGGGAAGCAGGCTTATTTCAAAGAAATAAATATTGTCAAATGTCAAGTATTTATTTTAGAAGTATCAATATTTTCATTTTGTCTTCACTGAGTCCAATGAAATGAAGTCTCTTCACTGTAACCTAAGACGGTGGCTTAGTTAAGTGTTCCAAAACCCGTCACATTTGTTTCAGAGCCCATTCATTCACTTTTCCACAAGCAAAGGTTAAAAGAAAATCCCATTACAGATATTTCAGAACAGAAATGAGAACTCCTCTGAATTTCTTTTATCTGTAGGTTGTTTCTATTGAAGTCACTTGAGATAAACATATTTAGAATTTTTTTTTTGCAGTCCATGCATGTTTTTAAACAACTGAGTTTAGTCTTCAGAATGCTGATTTTTACTGCAGTCCCCCTGCAGCAGATTAATATGATACACAGGAGAAATTTTAAGATGCTACAGGAAGAACCACCGAAAAGGAAAAAAAAATTCGCAATAGATGACAGCTACTAGAAATCACTCAAACTAATTTAAAGTTTCTGTTTGATGGTAATATTTGTATCCAGTATAAAAATGGTTCCTTCTAATGAAGTGGGACTATTAAAAGGACTAGAGAAGGCCAAGCTTTTCATTGGCAACAGGGAAGGGAAGCATAGGGAAGGCTCTAGAGAGGGAGCCTGCTCTGAACAGCGCTGGAAATAAAGAGCAGCATTATCATGGCTGTTCTCTGCTCCCTGCAAGGCTTGTGAGCGACTGCAGTCTTGTCGCCACCAGGATGTTTCTGTACAAGTACCAGTGTGTGCACACCAGTAAATACTGGTCCTTTTCACTTCTATTTTCCTCATCAAAAATGGATTATCTCAGATGTGAATTTCTGCTCTGTTCCTCCTTGTCAGCACTTAAAGGGCTGCTGTCCCACCCCTAAAACTGAACAGCACAAGTGCTGCCGAGCCATGTGTTTGAAGGAGTTAAGCCAAACCACAGTCAGCCTCCTCGAACAAATGCGTAACAGAAAGCCACAGCTTCAAGTATGGATTGGATTTCCTGCCTGACATGGTACTGGAGCCCTGGAGTTTCACAGAGCTCCAGGGTACAGCGATGGGAGTGCCAAGGGGAAAGTGACAGATGCCAAGTCCTGCAAATTTTCATTCACTCATTCGAATGCTGTGTATTCCTTCTTGCTTTCATTCTCCACCACAATCAGATTAATTTTCAGTCTTGTGGACACAGCTGCAAATGCCATACATGAGGCTGAAGCACAATTTAGATTAATCCAGCATAGGAATAAAAATATTTTGTCAGGGCCACCACCAAAATAGCTTGGATGGGGTGTTTACAATCGCTGTCGTTCTCTACTTTCATAATTCTTTCACAGTGGGCTTTTTGCTGCTTGGCTCACCCTCAAGAGCTACACCCATTACAAACCCAAACTGATATTTTTACAGAACTGCTGCTGGACAAGAGGATGCACCTACAGTGGCTCTCTCCCTGCCCTTCCATACTCTTTGGGCATCAACCTGAACATAAGAAAATCCCCAGGTTTTTCTACACTCCAGACCAACCCTTTAATGTTTGAAGGACAAGTCAATGGGTTTTTGATTTTTAGGCTCAATTCACTATCATCTTTATAATTTTGGCAAAGTCAATAGAGCTAATTACAATATCATGAGTGAACATTACTTAAAGGGGGTGTTATTGGAAAGTATCATTAAGAAATACAACCCAGAATTTCTCAGACCCGCCGGATCCTGGCAAGGAATTAACAGCACACAGGATGAGAAGCATCAACTTAGCACTGACCTGCTGTATTTATGAGGGCAAGATGTTTACCTCTGTATCTCCTTTTTTCCCCTGGTTTCTGTCTTCTGCATTCAGAGAAGAAAAAAATCTGAGTTTGGATACATCTTTCATGATGTGTGCTATGGGCAGCCTAATGGAGGTCAGATACACAACCCGAGGTAATGATGAGGTCCAGACCATCAACAGAATGCTTCTAACCAGGGTAACTGACTGCTTAAAGTCTGAGGAGAATCCACCGTTTTAGTACAATTTTTGCAATAGGACGTTATTCTGGCTCAAATCACCTATTAAGGATTTTACCTAGAAATTGCATAATGAAATTCCATAGTTTGAATTATGCAGGAAGCCCAAGTTGATGGATTTCGTATTATTTATTTTTTTTAAACACACAGAAGTATTATCAATCTTAGCTGCTGTTTTCATATTCTCCTAATGTATGGTACAAAAATTCCTTCTAGTTCTCTTCTAGCCACTGCATTAAAAAGTGAGTCATGTTGTAATTAAAGTTTAACGACAACATCTGTTTCAGCTAACCCGACAGAAGAGTGGTTGGCCCACAGAGAACTATTCTGCTTCTTCTTTCACTCAAACCAGAACTGAGTGGTTATTCAGCCTCAAAAAAATTGGAAATGGGACAACAGCAACATTTCAATTCCTTTCTCCAAAATAAGGATCTTTCAGAAGCACTTTTAATTCATTTACAGATAAAATCCTGCCTTAACCCAACTGGATGGTACATAAGAATCAGTGACAGAGAACACTAAGGACTTCTGTGCACAGAGAATACTCTCTTGGGCTGCAGCCTGCTAACAGGACAAAGATGACAAAATACACTGGGAAAGGAGTAATTTGTTTCATGGCTAGCTGATTAGCCAAAAGCCTCGTATCAACACCCAGCAGCATGTGATATTAGACCACCCTTGGAGATCCTCACTTTTACATTTGGATACAATGCTTGTTCTGGATAACAATGGGATTGTAAACGCCTATTGTGCTTCCCCCATCTTGCATACAGACTGATTCTTACTGAATAAACAAGGGGAAAAGAAATTACCAGCTCCTGTACACTGTATAGCAGGCATTAAAATAATGAATAAGTCATTTATTGTTAATGTGCTGATTAATTACAGCAAGCACAGCCCACCACTGCTAAAAATACAGCAGCCACCACTGTCTCAGCTCCACGTCTATGCTAATGACCCAAGTAACAAATCCAGTCCCTGTGACATTAGAAAAACCCAGACCCCTCTTAGGTATGTTGCTTGCATGTGGTACACACAAGAAGAAAAAGAAAAATCGTACCAAATCAGAATTGTTAAAATGCCCGTAAGTGCTTGTGCACTAATTTTGCAGCAAACATCAATGGCATGCTAAAAGTAATCTTAAAGATTTAGATGATGCTACTGTAAAACACCACATTAATTAATTAATGGGTATTAACTAATTAGATGTCCAAGAGCTACCATTACTGTTTAAGGCATCAGATTGCTGCCAGGAAATAAATAATGTTTGAATGCTACTTTTAAGTAAAGAAAAACCATTAAAATGAGCCACAACCAAACCAACCACAGAACCAATATAGAAATTGCAAATATCTATACTTTATAAAAAATAACAAAAAATCCTACCAGCTGGCGAGCTGCTGCCTCTAGACTCCTACAGGTTTCTTTCCACCACAGCACTTCTCCAGTATTCAGCTTCACTTGTCCACATGTAAAAACTACACGCAGTTTGCAAAAAACACTTTATGATATGTAAGATACACAAAATTCAGCCCTTTCCCTGAAAAAAAGATCTGCAGGTAAGCATGAAATACCACACCAAAAAAGGGAAAGCTGTGAGCTGTACCTCTGAGACCCACAACTTGTACAGAAAATAGCAAATGGGTTTTTTATTAAAATGTAAATCTGTTCTTTCCACCTCAGAAAGCTAATCCAGGGTTGCTGTTGTAATTTTGATAAACAAATGGTCTCTGGATGAAAGCAGAAAGACCAACTCTTGCAAGAAACTGGGAAAAGGAAAGAAGGTTAAGGAAAGTGTAAATATGTGAATAGCTGGAAAACCAGGATCATTACTTAGCTTATAATGAAAACAGACAGGACACTAAATTCTCCCATTTGCCTCTCAGGCAAGAGGAAATAACTGCACCACGGTAATAACACCTATTTTAGAACCATTTGCTGTCACACCAGATTGATTTTTTTTTGTGTAAGCTTGCCATTATTTTGAATTAAAGTCATAGCTTGTGTTCCAGAATTGATTGTGTTTACAATGAAAGAAGCTTCCCAGTAAGGTCACTGAACTGCAATAATCCTCAGCTTTTAGCCAGCTCCTGACAGGACTGCATCACCTCCTGATAAAGCCTTGTGCCTTCCAGCTCCTCCCTTCACATTCTGCCCCCTCCCTTTCTTAAGCAAGAATCAAAAAGAAAAAATGGGTACAGGAAAAGAGTGACATCCATATGATGAAACATAATAATTTACATTCCCAGCTTTGTCAGTATATTCTGTAAGACCAGAATACAAATTCTCTCATTTTCTAAGATAAACTTTATAAATCATCAATAAATCCTTAGCTGAGAAAAAACCCCAAACAACAACAACCAAAAAACAAACCCCAACCAGAAAACCCAAACTGGCATTCAATACACAGCAGCAAAAAATTCGTGTGTTTGGATGCAGTGGGACCATGGTGAGGAAGACCCACTGTGAGTGTGACTGCGTCTGTCAAACCGCTATAGATGGAAGTCTCATGGAGAGAGAGGTCCTCCATCCTGCGTGGGTTTACACAACTCCCCACAGGACATTCTGCGTGGGACACAGCAGCAGGAATCAGCATAAGCAAGAATCGGGGTGAGTCAGGGTCACCATGGAATTGTGCTGAATGTACTTTTCTTGCTGTGTCCCTGAGCTCTGCACACAAAAAGATACCTCAGGATGTACCCAATTCTGCAATTTGAAACAGCAGCATGGCAGATGGTGCTGAAAAAGCTCTACAATAGGATCTCTCCTTTTAGAGGGGGGAAAAAAGAGCTCATTTCACCTCTTTTTAGTAAAAAAACCCAAAGAACAAACAAACCGAAAACCAAAACCAACCAACCAAACAAATAACCAAAGCACAGAACCCCATCACCAAACCCAAACAACAACAAAGCCCCAACACCTCACAGTTCAACTCCAGGCACACAGCTTGGATCCCTGGAAAGCTCTAAGCCAGAAGAAAAATGGCCACATCCAGATACATTTTTAGACCTGATCTACCAGATAAAAAAGGAAACCTTTGGGTTTGAAAATATAAAGTCTTACTGTCTTCCAAGGAAGATGGTTTTTACCATGAGGCAGGTACAACACTGTAGTAGGTTACCCACAGCGGCACTGGATGCCCCATCCCTAGGAACAGTCAAGGTGACATTGGACAGGGTTCTGAGCAACCCAATTTAGTTTAAGGCCTCCCTGCCCATGGCAGGGGGTTAGGACTAGATGGCCTTCAAAGGTCTCTTCCAACTCAAAATATTCTATGATTCTATCATGAAAAGTTAGCAGACTCTCATTGTCATTCGAAAGGGAAATACACAATATACAACAGTTCCCCCTACAAAAAAATCATGCTAATTCAATCCTACAGAAAAAAAAAATAAAGTATAATTAAAAATCTGCATTTGTAATTTTCCAGGTTAATGTAATAGGGGTTGCACCAAAGAAAGGAAGCTCCAGTCCTTTCAGTGGTCAGAATGACAGACAGAAACAGGCAGTTTCCCCCACTGCTCCAGCCTGTAGGGTAGCATTGGATCAAATAAACTTCTGAAATATTCTCTGTAAGTAAGGCTAAGAGTCCCCTCCTGACCCATTTCTTTAAATGCATAGCACCATAGCCAGCAAATTTCTTCTCTTCCTTAGACTGAGATGCAATTCAAAATCCTGTTCTGACTACATACTAGTTGCAACAGAGACCATGTTGACTACGTGCAAGTTCAACAGAAGTTTGTAGTGAGCAAGACGTTCTAGCTCCACATCACAGATGCATATTCAGTATATATCAGACAACAGAACTCTGTTGGGTGCCACAAGAAAATCCTTTCAAAGGGCAAACAAAACTAACTCTTGTCAATTCAGAATTGCATAGTTGCAAATGCCATCACTGTGATGTCTTTTCTCTCCCAATACCCTTACCCTTCTGCCCCATTTCTCCACTCCATCCTCCTGTATAAAAAGTTCATTGCCTTTGAGAATTCGTTCTGTGAAACATAAGACACACCTGACTTGTTTGTTTCATAAAGCAGCTGGTACATCGTTGGCAAGGTCTTTTCATCTATACTCCAGTCTAAAAATAAATATTAAAGAGAAATGCAAAAAAGCCTTCTGGAATGGTAATTCCCAAATTTAACCCATACAGAGAAGAACAACAGGAAAACTAAGGCATTTATGTGTGTTCACAAGTGTCCCTTTACAGTAGTGGATGAAACCTTGCTTGAATCTACAAAGAATGCTGCCAGGTCTAGCAGACTTGAAAGAGTCCTACACTTGGTTCCTTACCATCGTGATATTTTCAGTCAATAATCATGTGTTTGCTTCCAAAACTGTACCCAGCTGATAGGGACTGCAGATAATCACATTTACTCTGAAAGGAAGTATTTTCAAAAAAACTCTATGCACATGGTACAGTTCATCAGGAATATTCTGTATAACAATCCTTTGCAACTTCATCTATTCCATGCTGTCCACAGCAGAGAAAGTTCCCTTATCCTGAAAAGTCATTATTGTCACCTGGCCCACGCCAACATTAACCCTGGAGAGTGAGGAGACAAGCACAAATCAAGAGATTTGTGCCTCCTTTGCTCAAGAGCCTGGGAGCTGGCAGTCCAGGCGGCCTGGCGGCTGCCAGGGGCTGGCAGCTGCTGCCACCGGGTGGCTCAGCGACGAGGGACAGCCAGCGGTGTCGGGGGACACGGCTCCTCCCAGTGCCTGCACCAGGGCAGGAAAGGCAGGCGGCTCTCAAGGGGGGCTGCCCCTCGTCAAAGGGGGCTCAGGGCTGCGCCAGGCTCCTCTGCTGCCCGTGCCAGCCTTTCTGTAGGGGGTGGCATTGCCCAGAGAAAGCCGGGGGAAGGGATCTCTGGGGAAAATAAATAAGTCACAGAAGACAGTGATCTCCGTGAAAAGGGAAGGCTGAGCTGCACCCGCTCAAAGTGATGGGAGGCTATTAAAAATTCTTCAGAAGAGGGATTCTAGTCAAAGCTGGAGCTATAAATTAACCAACTATTGGTGCATACTTGATGCTCGGTATAATTAGCATCACTGGGGAAAAAGAAAGAAATGAGGGATAGCTTGAAATAGATCAAGCCAGAGGGAGAATAACTGAGCAGGGTCTGTAATAGTTTAAGCCACAGAACAACAAATAACTCACCTAGGGAAAACTGCTTCAAGCTTATCCTTTATCCCTATAAGATGTAAGAGTATTTTAAGAAATTGTCCAGAACTGCAGGGAAAGGCATATACAGCAGTCATTCTCAAGACAACATGAAACTTGTATCTATCAAAATAGATTCAAAAGAATCACTGATTCTTACTAGTGGTTTCATTTGTGCCTTCAGTCCACTTTGATTTACTCAACTGACATGGGTAAGAGAAGATTACAGAGTCCATTTGCACCATATTTCCTCATTTTTTACCCCCATTTGGACGTAATCTTAATCAGACTGTCATTTGCAAAGTGGTAGGAGGGTTGATATAAGATACTGTAGTCTGACTGTTTTTGGAGTTGGAAAGAAATTTTCCTCCTTGTTGTGTCGAGTTATCAAAGGCTAATCAGTGTCTTATGTAAGATAACCAGCTCAGTTCACAGATTTGGAACATGGAAATATTGAGCAGCCTGTTAGAAAATCATTAGCTTTAAAGACCACATAGAACACTGCATGCTGACTTTCTTCAATTGGTTAAAGAATTTGTTGATCCAGGGTATGGATCACTGGATAGTGAGTTTAAACCTAACAGTGAACTTCATGCTTAATTCCCATCTTTCAACTCACAGTTCCCACGTGGACCACAGGCGTGACTAACTACTGGGTTAGCCCACTGGTACACAGGAGTAGTGATCAAAATATAGAGAAGGTTTAAATGCCTGAGATTTTGCTGGTAGAAAGAGGCAGATGGAGACCTCCTTGCTTTGCTGTCTCCACCCTTCTCACAGAAAGAAAACCAGAGATCTGCACTGAGAAAGGACACAGTTCGAGATGCACATTACACCTTTACAATGCACCATTGCAAGTGCCATGGGGCTTTACAACCAGTATTACTGGATCTACTGCAAATACCTGGCAGAGCAAATGGCAAAGAAATGAGGTAATAGCCTCAGCATCCACTTAATAAAGTTGAAAGCTAGTTCTAAAGTCCACTTACGGATTCATCAGCCACTGGCACTACATGATCAGTGTTGGAAATACTTGTACCAGGAATTCAAGTTCATGTGCCAATCACACTATATTATCTCACTGAGAAAAGATGATTTTAAATGGTTTCCATTATTAGTAAGAAAGACTAATTATTAATTCTTCATGCTCCATTCCTCTGTACCTTGAAAGAAAAAAATCCTCACTGTATTCAAAAATATTTCACTCATCCAAAAGTTTTCAAGCTAGTCAGCCTTACTAACATCCACATGATCAGCCTTGCCTCAACCTCTCCTGCATTAATGTTAGACTACTGCTTCTTCATTGGAGTTCTATTAGCATAAAATCAACCTTAAGTTGTAATAATAAGGTTTCTCTTATCAGGAAGAGGTTCTTCACACAGCGGGTGGTTGGGCACTGGAACAGGCTCTGAAGGGAAGCGCTCACAGCACCAAGCCTGACAGAGTTCAAGAAGTGTCTGGACAATAATCTTAGGCACATGCTGTGATTTTTGGGGTGCTCTCTGCAGGCCCAGGAGCTGGACTCAATGATCCTGATGGATTCCTTCCAACTCAGCATATTCTATGATTCTATGATTTCCTTTACCAAAACTCAATGCAGAAGAAAAGGTCAAATGTGGCTTTCAGATCAAATCATAAAAATATCAGCAAGACCTATATGGAGAGCAGGGAAAGGATTCACAGAAAAACACCAAGAGAAGCTCATTTAAAATCGAGGCCTCCAAGAATTCTCAAAGGTCATCCAGTCTATCCTTCTGGCACAAGATGATTACATCAGTTTAGACAGTTACTTGTCTAACCTGTTTTTCAAGGCCTGCAATGATGAATCTGCACACATTCCAGATGATGTATCACAATGCTTTAGTATTTGTTTCTGTATTTCCCTTCCTGACATTTGATCACATCTTTCTTTTTGCAGTTTTAAGAATTCATTGCTTATCCTCTCCATTATGGATGGAGAAAAGTTTATTTTCCCTTACTGCATAAACCTTTAATTTTGTTGGACACTTGGATTCAATCTTTCTTCTCCTCAGAGATTATTTGTTTTAGACTGCTGATCCCTCTTTGTTTTCTACTTGGTCCTTTCCTCCATCTTTCCAGGTCTTTGTGGGACTGTAGAGCCTGCCCTCAAATGCTGTACATCAACATTAAGTAGATCATTACGTCTTTGTGGGAATTCCCTTTGTACTAACACATCAAATAACATTTTCAACTTTTCACAGTAACTCACCAAATACTTCATTATCCTCTGATGACTGCTGTGTTAGTCGGGCTGCTTTCGGACTCTCTTTACCTGCTTCCTCTACCTTGGTTTCAGCATTCTGTAAAACAAACATTTACTGAGATTAGTCCTTTTACAGCTCTCAAATAGAAACACTCTTCAAACTTCTTAATTACATTCTTAATGAATACATGTGGTTTTGTTATCTTTGCTACATATATGTGGTTTTTCAAAATATTAAAGAAAAATACTCTCAGAAAACCCTGATTTTTTTTTTGAGTCTGTTTTAATCTGACTAGACTACGTAAACTGGAGAGTTAGAAAAGACATTTAAACATAATAAACCATAACAGACTTGTAAGTTTCCACCTTTCCTCCTCATATTTAGTTTTATTTCTATTGACGTATTCCATGTTGACTTAGTGAACCAAGAGATCAGAAGATAGTACACAAATATTTTTCCTTATACAGGAAAGGCAAGTGAGCTAGAGCTTCAAGTCATTAACCAATTCATGTATTTGACTGTTTAAAGCACAAGGACTTACCTACTTCTGAAAGAAATGTGCCAGTTAGCTACCTGGTGTAACTAGAGATAAATCAACAGCTTCAGCGCTTAACTTGCCAGAAGTTAAAACATTTAATTCCCTAGCTAGAAAAGTCTGAGGAAAACATAAGCTGTGAAACATTGAGTTTTAAATATTTATATTTCTATTAAAGAAAAAATAACTCATGTTTTAAAAATGTTTTACTTTAGTACTCAAGAGAAACATATACACAAGCTTACAGCAATGCAGACAGTAAACCACATAAGCAGTCAGCTGTTGAATGATGGATATGAAATGACTGATACAATATTAAATATTACTGCAAAGAGTTGACTAAGAGTTGAGGAAGGAATGAAAGAGACATGTTTTATGTCTATGCTTTTTAAAGGATACATATTGCTCTATTCAAGTACGTGCTCATTTGGAAGACTTTGTGTGATGTTTTGAGAAATACAATTTTTAAACTCTGACATATATTTGAAAAGGCTGCTATACAATCTGTTCATGAAAAATTACCATCTCTGCTCTCAGAAACATAGCACACTTTCAAATTTCTCTTATTTTCCCTTATTAATAACAATAAGGAAGGTGTCAGAAGATAGGTAGATTAAGTCAGTTAACCTCCCTATAAAACAGAGGAGTGCACACTTAAGGCACATAAACTCAAGAGATGTTGAAGCAAGACAGCAAGAATTTTTAGAAAGAAATGAAAGACAGACCTAGCCAGCCTACTGTTGTCACTCGGCAGCTGACAAGAACTGGGAAAAGCAGAGACAGAGAAACTGCCTCAGAGGAACAGTGCAGGTCCTTCCTGAAGCAGGAAGGACATGCAGAAGTGAAAGGATTCTGCACTCCCCCAAGGCACCAACCTGAGTGTGCCCCATGCAGAAAACCCATCAGCTCAGTACCTCTCAGAGCTGAGGAGAAAAGTCAGTTTTAGCAGATGCTCACCTCAGTCTGGCTTAACTAGTGCCCCTTGGGAAGATGGAGGGACCCAGTCAGAAATCAGTAGTGGCTATACTGGAAGACAACTTGCTTTGGGTAAACAACTTCATTATCAGCACAATTAACTTAAGTCCTGTCCCCAGAGATAAAATCTGTCAGATGTGCAGTTACACAGTTTGCAATGCTGTCCACTCGGACAAGGGACATACACTAAGGTCTGTGCTGGTTGACAGGATCACCTGCATTTAGAGGCCACTGATTCTGTAAGCTACATATTGGACTTGGGTTCTTCATCCTATTTTAGTTGCTCTATAGTGAGCAGCAAATCAACTACATCTTTGTTGTACAGAGAGATGAAGAACAGCAGTCAACTCTGAGAAAAAGCAGAAGAGGACATCTGCTACAGCAGGGTAAGTCAGTCCCAGAGGCAAAGAAAAACACTAAAAACTGTGTCATCAAGGATGAGACAAAATTAACACATTTAGATGATCAAAAATTCAGGGCTTTCTCAAATGAAGGGGACAGCTGAACTCCTGGTCAGAGCTATTGCTCTAGGCTTGGTAAAGACGGTGCTTGTTAGCTTCATCTTTAATTGTATTTCATCATATTTAGTGTATGGTAAAGCTGGTGATACAGGAGGAGAGGGATTGCTGCTCTTTATGCTCTTGTTCCTCCTGGGAAACAGCTGAGAGACTGTAACCTGCTGCAAGGCATCAAGAGCAGCAGCTGCAAAACACTATCCAGCAGACACTCAGCTGTGTCTGTGAAATGCGTTGTCACTCCAAGCTCTGACTGGAGAGATGTTTGCATCCCTTACTTTGAAAACAGGGTTTTGGCAGTCTCAGGGAAGTTAGAAAGACTGAACCCTGAGACATTTTGGTTTGACTTAAATCACTGGAAAGAACTACACAGCAGCTGTGTTGTCTGCTCCCTGCATAAGGCACAATGTTGGTGTTGACAGATGCCAGCTCCAAGATGTTGACAGCAAAGTTCTGTGATGTATCAACCTAAAACATGACAGTGTACGGTTGGACATAATTCTGCTTGGCATGCCTTCTTAACCAAAATGCAAACTTTTAAAAGACTTCTTTTGCTTTATTTTTTGGAAGAATCCACTCAACACATTATTGCTGGCATATATAATACTTGTATTACCAAAATCAGTACAAGACATATCACTGCAAAAGAACAATCAACGATCCAGATGCTTCAAACCAAGCTGTATTGAAAAAAAGTCAAGACTAGGTCAGTTGCATGACTCCTTTTTCTAGGGTCCTAAAAAATTTTATGTGTCTCCGTCCTTGCAATCAATGAAGAGAAAAAGTGAAAACACACATTCCCTTACACTGCCTGAGCTGTGCCAGAAGAGATTCTTTACCAACAGTTACAGTGTGCTTTAGGCTGGTTATAAAATAAAGGCCCTTTGTACATAACAGAGTAAACGTAATTCTACCTAGCTCTTTCAGGCTGAGTACTCAATACAATTGCAGAAGTGATGGGGAAAATAGATTTTAGAGTATCACTTCCCAGGAGAGTAGATAATATCTGATTTTAGCATGAAATAAATATTATATAGGCCTAAAATCACAAAACACTGTCTCACCCAAAAAGTATCTCCTTGACCACCCATGTTCCAAAATACCATAAAATACCTTAGGAGCAAGCCAGTAGCTACTGCGTCATAACAGCTGGTGACAGATTAGAACCACTTCTATTATTTCATAAAGCAGTTTCAAAATTAGATATGCATATACACTACAGCTCTATATATGTTAATATGTACATATACAGCTGCTCTTGATTCAGACCTTATAAAAATTAGAACTGCATTACAATCTGCCTCAGTTTTATAAGATTTTTTTGGCCCAACTTTCCACTGTAGCTGTCCCCTGGCACCTTATGACTCAGTTCACCCGTTTTCCCATTATCCACCATGTGCACACCACAGTGTCCATATTACACAACATTTTAAAACTTTGATAGGCAACTATACAAATAACCAGTAGCTATCAAAATGTTTGCAGAAAATGAACAGCAATATCAAAAATGTCATATATACACCCATTAGTGCAAGAAGAGGCTACTTGTATTTTGTTCCTATCAGGGCCTACTTAGATTATCTTTACTTACATGCGAAATATTAAGAAATCCTGAATTACAGTGAGCTGTACTCTACAGGTATTACAGTGTCAAGTTAAAAAGTGCAGTGAGGCATATTACATTTAGAGAAGCAGCTAAGTCCTCAAGGAATCATAGGCCTTGGAAATGGCAAGTTGTACTCCAGAATCTTCAAACCAGCATTTTAACTACATTGCCATTTTTGTTTACTAGTTAGGAAGGGCTTGTTTCTTTTCCTTTAACCACAAAGCTGTTACTCAATGACTTCATTTTCTAAGTGATAAAACCACAAGGAAAACTTAAAACTTCTCATCAGAGATAAAATGGTTATTCAAGAAGTGGTATGTCTCAATGAGAATTAAAGAAATCCAGCGTGAAGCAGAGATTCATATTGTCTGTGCTTTCATTCCTGCCTTTTACAATCTACTCCTTTTTCTTATTACATATATTTGGCTAGTATGTTTAGCTCCATTCCAATGGCACAAGTGAAAACAGCTAAAATTCCCTTTCTTTTCAGAAAAGTGCCACACAGGCATCAAAAGCTGCAGCAAGACAACACAGACAGTGCACGAGCAGCTGCTTTGGCAGCACAGACATTTCTCCAGCTCCTTCTGTCATTCATTCCTGTCCACAGCACATTACCTTCCCTCCACAAAACCCAGCAGCACTGGGGGCATGGTTACACACTTGATTCTTCCCCCATGCTAAACCTACAAAACTAAGATAAACAACAGGCACCACCTCAAAAGACAGATGGGAGTTTCTAGGGGATAAAACTAGATTTGACTGGCAATAAACCTTCATTTTGAAATAACAGAAAAAGAGTAAGTTGCTGAAGGCAATAACAATCTGGATAATCTAAACCATATCCATAGCAGTAGATCATACTGCTCCAGACTCAGCTGAAGAACTCTGCAAAACATTCCTGATTTTCCATTTCTGCAGTGATATTCCCCTGAACTCTACCACGCAAGGTTACCTTTCATTTAATATTCATAAAATGTATGTATGATGTTCAGGCTATGGTATACCTTCAGGACAATCTATACATTGTCTCTTCTCAGAGATAACTGATTTTCCACAGAGTTCCATGGGGAAAAAGTAAGAAAATTCTTTAAAACATTAATATGTGCTCCTTCAAACTTGTGACACTAACAGGACTGAGACAAGTATCAGTAAGTGTGTCAAATGCAGGGATTTTTCTCTAAACACCAAATACTGCTGCAATCAGCAGGGCAGGATGTAAATCAGTCTTAAGAGTCATAATTTCCCAGTAATTTTTGTATTCTGCATCCCAGATTAACAAAGTTGCTGTCATAAATTCTGGAGAAATTCCTTGTTACTTCTTATCAGGCACCTCAATCAGTATCAACACTTTTAGCTCCTGTTCATTGAGAGGAAATTCTGCACATACAGCTTAACACAGTCAAACAGATGAGATGCTGTAGACGACTTATTAGCAGCAGGAATTCATGGAATGGCAGCTGGCCCTCTTCAGGTGAGCTGATATCTCCTGGACCTGCATTAACAAGTATGTTCACTACTGAACTCGATCATTAATTCTTCTTAAATGCGCAGATTTCCCAAATGCCTTTCTGTTGATACAGAAACTCAAACACACACTAGCAAGTACCAGGCCTCTTGCACTGAGGGTGAACAGTCAATTTTAACAATGTCATACTGGCAGATTTGTAGTCCTCAAACAAGACGACAGCCATCATTCAGAATGAGGCTATGCCAGACTGAAGTTGGGCTTGTGCTATCTATACACATCTTAAAAACATCCCAGGAACTCCTACACCAGTTCGTTCTTCAGTCCCCACCAGCCAAGAAAAGGATGCAAATTTTATCATTAATTTTCAGTTCAATAAAATGACTCCTTTAAACATCAAGCAAATCACAATCATTATCCCCAGCTTTCTATTACATCTTGTTTTCTCAGTTTAATTTTCATTTCTACAGATTTTTTACATGCAGTTTCTAAAATGCAAGACTCACAATATCCTCTACTTCATCGTTTCGACAAAATTCCCATGCATGTGTCAAAATCTTATTTAAGGTATAAGAAAGAAAAAAAAAAAGGCAGGGTGATGGAAAAGGAGAGGGCTACAGTTTCCAAGGACAGTTTTCTGTTCCTCTCAGCTTCAACAATACAGTGCTACAGCTGCTGTCACCAAAGGAGAACTTCAAAAGAAGTTGCAAACAAAAGGATTCTCATCACTAACCCCCAAGGCAGACCAAGACACTTAGAAAAAGGTCTGAGATGCCTCAAACACATTATCCAGGTCTTTGAAGAAACTAATTCAGTCTATTTTGAAACTTTAAAATATCAAGGGGCTGAAGTAAAAAACACTGAATTCCAACTCAAAAATTTGCTACATTCTGCATTACGGTTCCACGCTATTTTGTTATGTACTTCCCTTCTTTTATGAAAGGCGTTTTAAAACTACTTCTGTTTATGGAGAAGCTTCACAGATTTCACAGAATATTCTGAGTTGAAAGGGACCCACAAGGACCACTGAGTCGAACTCAAGCCAATGGCCCATACTGGGACTGAACCTGTGACTTTGGTGTTACCAGCACCCTGCTCTATGTTGTTACAAACTGGGTTACTACAGAGAATATCTCACCTTTAAATGTTCCTGACCACACTGGCGTTCTCATATTTTGTAACTGAAGTCTCTTCAGCTCAGAATGTAACAGATAATTTATGGACCTACAGTGTGCTACTAGTCAGCCTTCATTAGTCCATACAGTACTCCTCTATGCTGAGGATGGAATTTCAAGCATGTAATTGGAAGAAAATGAGGGATTACATTACTGTGCCCATACAAGTCACAGAGGCTAAAGGCATTTGGGAACAAGCTGTTAAAATGACAGCGTTCATTTGGGAAACAAAACTAAATAAAAAACAAGTCAGGCAACCCCATGCAATATTCAAGAGGCTTGCATTAATACTGTGAACTGAAAAAAAAAATTATCTCAGGTGCCATGTGCATAGGGGCAGAGGCAGAGGAAAAGATTTGTGAGTGACCTTTTACTTTGTAGGTACTCTAAGATACTGCCATGGTCAGGAATCCTCCTAGAACCACAAGGAATTTGCAAAACAAGTAAAGACAAGACACAGAAATATGCTCTGGGTCAATATTTTCAATTTCAAGCAACTGTCTTTCACTCTGTGCACATTAACCCTGAAACCATACATAGGAAACCCGGATGTGAATCACATCAAAGGCAAACAAGTACGGGCAGGGCTATGACTTGTTACTTCCTCTGCCAATCCCACCCTGGTCCTACAGAGCAGAGCAACCATCACTACACCAGCTGTGAAGAGCAGTACAAGGACCTACACCCACACCTGGGAACACAGTGAGGTTCAACAGCCTCCAGAACACCTGGAACTAACGTTATGAAAGAATATGTGGTACACAGCATCTGGCAGGCACACGGATGGATGCAGCTCTTGACCTCACAAATCAAAGAGGAACTGTAACAACACTCAAGGGACAAAATCAAAAACGGGTACTTTGGATACCAAGCACAAGAGCATGTCTCTTTTACTAAAGGCATTCAAGCTGATTTCCAGAGTAGTCTGAAAAGTGACAGCTGTCAATATCAATGCCTTCACAGCCCATTCATCATCTTTATCTCATCTAAAATGAGTGCAAATTTACTCTCCTTTAAGCACTTATTTTAGCCACATGCTGAACAAGTGCAAATATTTCACTTTTTTTTTTTCAAGAAAAGGATGTGGTTTAAGTCATAAACACAGTGTTGATGCAGCAGCCTCAACCCTCAGTATACCTCCTTAAAAGCTTCATAAATCTACTGAACAATGTCAGTGTCTGGCCCCAGCACACTGGTAATTTTCAAACGCCAGCACATGAAGGGTTATAACAAAAGTGTACAACAGCAATCCTGTTTTCTTCCCAGCTAATGAGCACACTTCTATATTCTAGCATATTGATAAAATCTGAGTTCATATATCAGGGTACCAATATACTAGAAAAAGATACTAAGCATCTGATTATCTATTGTAAAAGCACAACAGAGATGCAAAAACTAGCAGCTAGGTACAGAATGATGTCCAATAATTAACAGGTGGAAAAAAACCAAACCAAAGCCATTTAAAAAAAGGTGCGAAATAACAACCCACTGGCTAGGGAGAAAAGATAAGAAATATTTTGGGTTTTTTTCAGGTAAAAAATGCCTTTCAACCTCATACATTGAACTTTTCATATCAGAGGTCTCAGTTTGGCAGTTTGCAATGAATAAAGATCAAAATGATTGCCGCATAATTAGAAATCCTCAGTCTTGAATCCTCCTCGGGGCCTATAGAGGACTGAGGGTGGCAGTAGACCTGGTGATTTGCACCTTTTATCCACAGGAAGAGATGCAGAAGGGCTGGCAGCTGTCTGTACGGAGCAGATGTGGGAGACTGCATGGTTCCAAATCATCATTCAGTGCCGAAGTTACCTGATGTCATGATACACAGAGGAAAGGCTCCAGTCCTTTTGCAGAGTCCCAACAACCATGGCTATGTAAACCTGCATTGCTGCATCTGCATGACGCTTATGGTTGTTTAAAAAAATAAGAAATTAGGCCTAAAGCAGTGTCAAAATCTGGTTTATCAAACACAAAGATGGATGTCTGCAGTAACCCAGGAACAAGAAGATACTCAGAGTGTCTTAGATAAATTAAAAAAAAATTTAAAAAATCAGTTAAATCCTATTTACCTTCTTCCATTATCTTGAAGATATTTTGAGCGAAATATATTATGAAAGCTATTACAGAGCATCTCAGAAATATTCACTGAAAAAGCGTCAAACCTAAGAACAGTAAACAATTAGAGATGAACCTTTCTGCTGCATTATCAGCAAAACATCTTTTCTCGGCCCCTAGGTGTGAAAATGTTCTGGCTTTTGTGGTACTCCAATTGACAGTGCACAAGTATTTTTGACAAAAACCCAACACAGCTGACATCCTGACTCTGCAGCCGGCGTTAACGTTGTTGAGAGAAAACACATGAGGTTCCCCTTGTCAACGAAAATTGTTGACTCCATTGGCCTGCAGGAGCGAAGTGGAACACGTGACTGTGGGGGCTACAAAGAGCTGAAGCACAACTGTGCCAAATAAACATGCACAGCAGGAACTCAGCACCTAACACGAGAGGTTAGCTCTGCCCAGTTCCCCAGAAGCAAACCAGGCTGCAGGGAAGCCAGAATTTCACTTCTGGTATTTTATTCCTAATACCATTACGTGCATGAACCAGTCCTTCAGTGTGCAAAGTAATTACAGAGAATATGTGTCTGGGTCATTTCCTCAACACGGATGCAGACTGGCTTTCTTGAATAATAAAAATACCTTTGTAATGCTTTCTCTAAGGTTACAGAAAGAAGACAAAAACAGTAGACAACTTCAGAACACTTTCTCACTGTTCTACTCACAGTGGGCAAGAGATACAACAGACTAATTCAAATCCCCTTTGAGCTTAATGAGTATAAAGCACACTCTGAAACAATTGCCAGTGAACACCAAACATGAACTTTCAACTTCTTGAATTTAATTTTCACTTTCAAGTCTCTAGCTCATGAGGAAAGAAAGCTCAAAAGCACCTATGTAAAAAGCATTCAGAAACATTTAAAATTCCATCACTTGAACTCCCTAAAAACTACCAAGACATTTTCAGAATTTAAAAGCAAAATTTACTTTTATTTGCCAAGAATTAAATTTAACACCAAGTAGTTAATTTTAGAAGGGAGATTTTTCAGCACACTGAAAGTGCTTTAGGTCACTTGGCAGTCTCTAGCCTCATGAAGTACATTTTTAGTCCAAAGTTAAGAATAATTGTACATACAAGTTGCCTGATGCTAAAATACATTACATTTCCCTGCAAGATTTGTAGGTTCAAAGAAAATTCTGACCACAGCACTCATCAATGTTTCTGAACTGTGATAAAATAAAATTACCAGACGTTTCTTAAATTTTGTACAAAAAGGTTTTTTTGGGGCTGGTGGGTTGTTAAGAAGAAGACACTTCTGCTTTTCCAAAGTGGCAAGGTATTTTGACACAGACATTTTAGCTCATCATTAGCATGCACTCCTGCCAAGATCCCAACCTTGTCCCATCTCCAAGGAATGTGTCCTCCCTCCTGACCATACCTATAACCTGGGCTGCTCCCAAAACTTTTTGGTTCCTCAAGGAACTGGACAAAGGGTGAATGAGGGGCTAAAAACCAATCCATCTTAGTAATGTGAGGGGGGAGAAAGGGACAAAATGGAACCAAACCAGCTCTTGGGTCCAATCCACCAGAGAGCCCCTCCCTCACCCCAGTCTGTATGGGAAAAGAAGGTTTGCTGTGTAACACTTGGTTAAGGGGAAAACTGCCATGACCCTGCCACCACAGAAAACGAGGCCTTGGTGTGCACGTACCTCTCTATCCACACAGGACAGAAAATTACTTTTCCATTTCCCTGTTTGATTTAAATAGGCCAATGTTAAATGCATCATCTTGAAAGAAAATGAGTTTTATTGCTCCGTGCTCCCAGAATGTGCATAGGTCCTCTGTGTAGTGTAAATAAATGCACAAATACCACTTAGAAGAAAATGTTTTCAAATGTCAAGACTTACAGGGTCAATATTTACAAAATAATCAACACAACTGCCTTTTTTCAAAATATAAATAAAGATTTCATCTGAGATAAGAGTTTTGAAACGCAGTTGGCGTGGAAGCAAGGGGGGGGATTTTTAATCAAGGGAAACTGCTAAAGGCACGAAACAGTTTGTGCAATTGCAAAACAGTGGTATGACATCCTTTAACTCCCACGTAAGTAAATTTTAGAAAACACCAAGCATACAATATGTGAAGATAAGGAAAGACATGGATCATGTTATCAAGGATCACTTTATCAATATACTACTCAAAAATAGTTCCGCACTATAAGACTACATTAAAAAAAATTCTATTAAAAACTCGTTAGAAAGTTTTATCAGAAGTTTGAGTCTAATGCAGACTCACCAGGAAAGTTAAGACACTAGCCAAAACTGAGTATTTGCTTGATAGGTCCATGATAGGTCATGGAATCAACCTCTGCCTTTGGCCCTGTTACATTTTTTCCAAGGTTCTTCTTGTCTGCATCACCCTGTGCCCTTTGTTTGCCAACCCATTCCATCACTTCCTCACTTGTCTGTGGATTGTCATCTCTCTCTCTCTTATATTTCCTAGTTTAAAGCTCTCCTCACCAGCTTGGCCAGCCTGTTGGCAATGAGGATTTTGACTTGGTCAGGTAGATTCCATCTGAGCAGTCCTTGACCCTCAGAGAAGGACTCCATGGCTATAAAAGTCAAATGCCTGTTGTCAGCATCAGCTGTGCAACCAGCTGTTGACCTCTAGGATCCATTCACTTCTGTCGAAGCCCTACACCTTCACTGGAAGCACCAAGGAGAAAACCTTGGCTCCTGCGCCCTTCTTCCTCAGACCCAGAGCCATATAACCAGTCTCAGGACCCCCACACCAGTATCAAGGCTGCCCCTGTATCAAGGAAGAGAAGCAGTAGGGGATAATAGCCCAGGGATTTCACAAGGCCCCACCAGCATCACCATACCACCATAGATCCAAATCTCTCCCCTAGAAGAGAAAATACATGAGTTGGAAAAACCGCGTGCACAGTAATGTAGCTGCACCTTATGTAATGACCCTGGATATTGATATTGATAATATTGATAAAAAGACAGGAAAGAGGGACCATTAGTTTTTAGAACCATCTTAAAGCCCCTCAAGGAGTCTGTTTCTCAACATGCTTAAAGACCAGAAGTTACCTCCCCTTTCCATACCTCACCAAAGACATTACAAGAAGTTTCTCAGCAGTATTAGTCACCTTTGAAAATATTTTTATAGATCATTTTAAAACATAGACCTTGCCCATAAACTCTCAGCAACTTCAATTCTCACACAAGTCAACCAGCAGGAAGCAACAGAATGATAAATGCTAATTTTTGATTTTAAAATCATCTTTCAGGAACAGCTACCTCTTCAGAAAAGCTACAATACCATCCCAGAGATTTGTTCATCTGATATCCAACTACAGGCCCAAATAGGGCTGACCTAACTTTCAGCAGCCCATGGTAAGCCTTTCAAGTATAAATCAACTTCTAACTCACAGAGAGCTGTCAACAGTACATAAATAAAACTAATTACTAGAACACAGAGAAATAACCTAAGAGATATTTCCTAAGAGACAAAGAATATACACTGAAATGTATGCAATACTTACCTGAATATTTTTCGAAGAGCAACTTCAAAACACCTATTAAAATTAATTTATAGCTTTCCTTAAGACACTTGAAGAAAGCACAATGAGGATCCCTTCCTCTTTTTTCCTAGTTACCTTAACAACCACAAAATGCAAAATCTGAAGAGATTAACTGATTTCAGAAATATTCTAGCTGTCAGTCATTTTTCAAGAAACTGTCTAAACTGAACCAGAAAAAGTGTCATAAAGTAAATAACTCAAAACAATGCACCTAATTAGCACTAAAGCAATAGAACCCCAGAAGAATGTAAAAAAATCAGGAGAATGTCAACCATTCAGGAGAATGTCAAAAAATCTAACCAAATCCAATCCACTACAACAACAAGGAAGACATTTTACAGCAATGGAACACAAATCCCTCAAATTCTCTCAACACAAATAGAAACTGCTCCCATTCACTGCTTGCTTTGACTTCTGCATCCTTTATCAGGAACAGAGGAGGAGAACCCTTGCTGGCATGATTATTTCCCTTTCACAATGTTCATATGCACTAAACATGTGACAGAGCAGCTTTGGTGGGCACCAGGAGTCCAGCCAGGGTCAACCCACCACATTTTCTGAAAACAAACAAGAGAACAATGCTTCCCTACATATTTGAAGTGAACACAGAGGCACTTTCACAAAACTACTGTGCAGAGTTACAACTGCAACAATATTTGAAGAAAAATTGACCATTGTAACACATGTATGAAGCTGCATGCTGAAATACTACGTTACATATTCAACAGGTGAACTTTCCCATTTCAGAAGGGAATAATGAAGTCTAAGAGGCAAAATATTTTGTAAAAAAGTACAACAAACCCGATTGTTTACCCAAACATGCCCAGAGACATGACATTTTAATTTTCAGCCTGTTTAAAATGTCTAAATTAGCATTCAAATTGTATTGACCACCATGAGGGGGAAAACAACAACAACAAATCCTGAAGATCTGGATGTTGATGAACGGCAGAAGCCAATTTCATTAGTTGCCCCACAGCTGGTATATTGAAAACTCAGTCAGAGCATCTGATCACACTGGGGCTTCCAGGCATTTTAAGGGTTGTCACTCAGAGCCTGACCTCATTGGGTTCTGGCTACCAGGCCACCATCTGGTTTGTTATTCCAGTGGCACTAACACCTCCAGATTTTGGTGCCCTCCTCTGGAGCACGCTTACAGTCTAATGCAGCCCAGACTGTAACATGCAGATGTGGGTGTGTCAGATATGCAATCTGATCAATGCTTTTCCAAATCTCCACAAAATGATGTGGTGCGTTTCCAGCAAATATTGGTGATTTCATATGCAAGGAGTACAGCTAAAATGTTACATTTCCCCCCACATATCAGTAACTTAACATGTTCCTGACTCTCAGAAATAATGATCTCAAGCTAACTATTGCTACTTATCACAGTGAACTAGTGGTAAAACAAACCTTGAGAGCCCAAGGAAATGACTCACTCAGATCTCACACTCAGTGCTTCTTCAGTCCCAGGTGACACCTGATTCATCAGCAAATACCTGCTATTACTCACTTGGAACTAGGGAAGGTTTTCCAGTGGAGTTAATTGCTGCCATTTCTGTACACCATATAAAAAAGACTGTGGTCAGTAACCATCTATCCAAAGTGTCTCCAGATGGCAAATATAATAAGATACATGCTCCATCACATAAATGGTTCATAAGCCTGTTCTCATACCTTCTGCAAAGCATAAGCAGCTAATCTAATAACTGAATAAAAAGACCCTATCTGCACAATACACAATCCTGTTCTTCAGGAATATTTCTTGTTTTGTTGCAGAGACAATATTGTTTTAAACAGCTGTTGCTACCATTTTCCAAGTATATAAAGTCAAACAAAGAAACTAAACCCGAGAATGATCAAGCAATATAAATCTCATACTGACTGTGAGATAAATGTCCATTTTCTCTAATACCAATGTATATAAGTAGCAGAAGTGATGACATTGAAACACTTATGTGCATGTACAGACAGGAGAAATGGTTAAGACCAGAAATACAATTTGTGAGCAACTGGCTCACCACTTAGTGAGCCAAAAACCAAAAAGAAACTGTCATTTAAAAAGATCACAGAATCATTCAATATGCTGAGTTGGAAGGGACCCACAAAGATCATCGCATCCAACTCCTGGCCCAGAATCACACCGTGTGCCTGAGAGCACTGTCCAAACACTCCTTGAACTCTCAGGCTTGGTGCAGTGACCACTTCCCTGGGGAGCCTGTTCCAGTGCCCAACCACCCTCTGGGTGAGGAAACTTTTTCTGAAATCCAACCTAAACCTCCCCTGACACAACTTCAGACCATTACCTTGGGTCCTGTCACTAATCGCTACAGAGATGATTCAATTTACCACAGTTTGATTCATTAGTGCGGTTCTGGTAAGAACTCTACATCTTCAGGAGAAATACTGCATTGAAATTCAAGAGCTATGTGTTGAAAAGAAAAAGAAAAAGAGGTGATTTAAATAAGTGCTACTTTGCACTATTTATAGTCATCATCTGTGGAAGCCCCAGGCTCTGGAGGGGAACATGAAGCTCTACCAGCAAGCATACCTATTCACTGCCTGGGAACATCTCCAATTCCAGGCAGGAACACTTGTTCTCTTCTTTTCTTCAACTTCCACCTTTTCCTCCAGTGCCTAATTTTTAGATCTTTCCTCTTTTATAGCTATTTAGCAAAAAAAAAAAAAAAAAAACCCAAAAACCTCACCAAAAGCAGCAACAAGAAACCAACCCAAACCATCAAATGGCCAAAAAACCTAACCCAAAAAACCAAAAACAGCCACACAAAAACCCAACCAACAGCTCAGCCAGATAGCATTGCCTTTTCTTCTGTGACCAATCAACATTTACTTTGTGCTATTACACTATACAGGCTGCTATCAATCTGTCAAGACTTGGTAACTCTGTGATAACTGCCTATCTTTCTAGAAAGGTTTCAAGAAATCAAGGATCATCATACAACTAAGAAAGTGCACTTCACACCTCTTTTCCATGGATTTGTCCTGAAAGAAGGCCTCAGTATGGTTTTTTTTTTGGTTAATAATTCAAAAGTGCAATACTTTACTGAAGGATAAAAGACTGTCAAAGGTAGGTACATTTTGTACTCAATAGAAACCTCTGCATTAACACTGAAAGAGTGATAATGCATTGGTAAAATGAGAGACATGCTTTACACACAGCATTTCAAATGCTTGGCTGTTTTTCTTTTTTTAGATGACATAACAGTTTTAACTTTAATTTTTCCCCATGCATAGAAGGTGTGTAGGAACACCCTGCTTGGATTTATCAAGGGCAAATGGTGTCTGACTAACCCCCTGAATAGCCTCCTGTGATAAAATGACTGGTTTGTGGAGGAGGGGAAAAGCATGACATCATATCCCCTGACATTAGCATGGCCTATGACACAGCCTCCCACAGTCTGCCACTCTACCCTTCCAGTCAAACCAAGAAGATAAAGTCTGGGTAGGTGGAATACAAGGGGTGGGTAACTGGTAGGACCACCAAGCTCAGAGGATGGCAATCAATGGGACAGAGTCCATCTGTCTGTCAGTCAGCAGCAGCATCCCTCAGGGATCAACACTAAGGCAAATATCATTTAATGTCTTTATTAAAAACCCAGGTAATAATAATAAACTGGGGGACTGATCAGTACACAGAGGCAGAGGTGCTCTTCAGACAGGGACCTTGACAGGCTACAGAAGTAAACAGACAAGAATCTCATGAAGTCCAATAAAGGCACATGCAAAACTCTGCAGCTGAAATGGGTTAACTTCATTCACAAGGATCAATAGAGGTCAAATGGCCTGAAAGCAACTTTGCAGAAAAGGTTTTGGTTTTTTTTTTTTTTTTTTGCATCCATTTTAATTAAGTAACTACAAATGGTTGCATTACAGGTGTTTGGAACTGATGAGCAGCTCCTGAAGTACATGGGAAAAGCAGGTGCTATGGTGCTATTGGCAAATAGGTTTTACTCCAGTTCTCCTGAAGTTTTTCATTTGAGAGAAAAGAAACATGCTCCCTATGGAGCAACAAGAAAAGGCTTTAGAAGAATAGATGTGTCAATTGTGTGACTATTTTTCTCCCCTTGTTCTGTTTTGCTTCTTCTGTAGACTCAAAAGATACTTTGCTCAGAGTCAGTACTCCCACCAGTGATGACAGCTTCCTGAAGGAAAAGCTGTGGCCAACACACCAGTGTAAAACCACTTGAGCAGTCACAGCTGATCACAAAGAGTTACAGAAAAACAGGAGCTTGACTGAACAATGAAGAATTCAGGATCAATTTCTCTCCAGAGGGAAGAGTTTCTGGCCTCAAACCAAAATGAGTGAACTGCATGAAAGACTACAAAATCCCTCAGATACTACACTCTCTCAAACATGGGCAAAAAATGCAGTCAGACAGTACTTGAAAATTATACCTCACCAAAAATGTTAAGAGGCTTTACAATGCCAGGAACAGAAAACACACCAACTTTTTTAGGTTTTGCTTGGTTTGCTGGGGTTTTTTTGGTTTTTTTTTTTTTAATTTGCATAGAAATAACAAGAAAATAAACTAAAAAACAATTGTCATAAATAAATAAACAAAGAAAATTTTGCACAGTTGACAAATTACAATACTATTCCCATGACAGTGACAATGCTGGTTACTGAAGCGCCCAGGTAAATAACATAAGAACAACTCCTGGCCATAATGCATTTCTCAGTGATCAATAAATAACATCCTTGGATTCAGCTAAAACAACGTCATTAAAATCCAATAAAATAATGACTAGATATGCCTGATAGATATTTATGACACTTTAATTAAAGGACTGTGATAGCACTTCATTATAAAAATTTATTTTTGCCCACCTTTTATGTACTCTGATATAATGACATCATTAATGTAGGAACCTCACTGAAATTAAGATCTCCCTAAGCCACAGTGAGCAAATCACACAGCCTGATAAGGTCATGTTTCCTTCCCACTGCAATAATTATTTACATACATGCACACTTCTCCCTGTCCTCCAAGTATTTTCAGGCAAAAAGGAGCCAGGTAATAGAGAAATTAGTTAAAAGCTGTAAGACTTCATGAAAGTTCAACAAATCATCTTTATCAGCATATAAAGGTCTTCAGTTCAAAGCCCTACTCTAAGTCATATTAGGTGTGATTTAAAGGAAAGGTTGATCATTTAAGTAGAATCTTTTCCAATACAAAAGCTCATTTTCAAGGCTAGACACATGACCTTTCCCAAGTAACGTTTACTGGAAAAAAAAATCCTTAGGAAAAACAAATCCTCCGATAGACCATGAAAAATTAGAAGCAGAGTTAACAGAAGAGCTCAAGGGAAATTTCTCCTTGTACTATCAACACCCAATCTACCCCCAGCTCTTTCTGGTTTTTTGCCACTCAACTTTCCTCCCCCTGAAGGAAGGTACACTCACAAAACAAACCGATTACCTGTGTAATCCTTTTTATCTATAGATAAAAATAGATATCTATAGATATAAATACAAATACACATACAAATATCAAACAAATATTAAAATGCACAAAAATACACACAAATATTTAAAATAGAACCTCCAGAGCAGTGAACTGGAGGACTGCAAATGCAAGAATTATAAACTCCCAGCCAACCTGAACCCGTGGAGGACTTGCTTCTTCAGCTGGATCCCTTCAAGTTTATGGTGCCTAATGGGATTCATCCCAGGATACTCAAGGAGCTGGCCAGTGTTGCCAGGAGACCTCCCTTAATGATTTTTCAATGGTCTCAGGATGTTTTCAGTGATGTCTTGGGAATCTAGAAAGGTCCCAGTTGACTGGAAGCTGGCAAATGAAGCAGACACTGATCTCTCCTCTCCGGTGCTCAGTGACAGGACTGAAGGGAATTACCTGATGTTGTATCAGGGGAGGTTTAGGCTGAGTATTAGGAGAAGGTTCTGCATGTAGGCAGGTGGCTAGACACTGGACAGAGCTAAGCCTGAGAGAGTTCAAGAAATGTCTGGACAACACTTTCAGGCACATGGTGTGATATTCTTGGGGATGTCCTGTGCAGAGCCAGGAGTTGGGCTCGGTGGGTCCCTTCCAACTCAGGATATTCTATGATTCTATAAAATACATCAGGGTCCTTAATTATAGTGTGGTATGGAGAGGATGAGGTAGAAGGGCAAAAACTGGTTTCATCTCCTGTCCACAGGGTCAGGCTGCAGAGAATACAATTCCTTAAACTACACTGTTGTTTTCCCAAGGTTTTTCTCACACTGCCCACAGCAAATCCCATTACATTAATGTGCAAAATCTATGTTAATGCACTACTTGGCTGGGAATTTTAAGCGCACAGACGTCACACGGTTAAAGATTGCATTTCCCTCAGCAACTGTTACTTAGTAACCCTCTGCACATAAATAGCATTTTACATCACTGCATATGTGTTGGGAAGGCTAAAATCCGTGCCTTGATTCTATAGGCCGGTAGGAAGGAAAGGAGTCATGTGGGCAACTGTAAAACAAAGTAGTACCAACTATTTTCAACTGCTTCTCTAGGCAGAGAATTTAACTGGAAAGAAACCTGTGGGTAAACAAGAAGCTATTTCCACTGCCCTTCTTTCGGTGGTATTTCATCATAAAAAAGGAGCAGGTAGACCTTGGACAGACTTTCTGGTATTATTCATGTGCTGTGCAGTGGAGACTGCAGACATAAGCACAACAGACCATGCAAAGCTCTCCACCTTCTCCCCTAGAGGTAGTATAATCCAGAGGCTATGTAACTTCTGGGTAGAATTGGTACTGCCAGAGCCACAGCCGAAACAATACTAAAAAAAGCTGTGTGAAACAGATCCAGGACTGAACAAAACAGGTGGAGCATGATGGATTAAAAAAAAAATCTTCAAATAAATGCAGATTAGAATCCATCGACTCTAAATACAAAAGCTTAAATAGCTGTATTTTATTAACATATATATTCTATCCTTTCCATATATAGGCTAATTGTTATTTGACTGACAGTCTAACTCAAGCAGCTTGAATCAACGTGGGACTTCATAATGACTTTAGACCCAGAGACTGCCCAGAGACTGAACAAAAGAGGTGGCCTGCTGGAAATACCTAGACATCTTTTTAATTCAATTCCCTAGCACTGCAAATATTATTATTACTCTGCTTAGTCCCATCCTTTGCCTCTAACACCCCACAGTTGTATCTTGTTAAATGATTTACTATAATAAAAGTGGATTATCTTAACAAAAAAACAACTGATTGAGTTACATATAAGCAACGAATATATTCATTTGAAGAGGTTACAGGTAAAAAATATTTGCAGTTATTAAACCAAGTGAATAAACATAAGCATATAGATAAGCAAACACACTTAATTCGCAATTCTATTTAGCAAGTTTACAAGCCCTAAAGTCTAGCACTTCCCCTTAAGTGCAGCATTCAAATAATCTTTTAATAATTTCTTACTTCTTCTGAACAATGAAAAATTGTTATTTTAAAATGGGATTTTGAAAGCTTTAGCAAATCAAAATATTCTTAACCCTCAAAATTCTTCCCCTCAGCTCTTATCCTGGTAAAAGGTAACTCAACAGATAACAAAGGTCTCCTTGCAAAATCTCAGGGAATCAATCCTTTGAAATACGGGTTCCTACTCAAAGCTTTTTTCCTGTCACCTCGATATTAATAACATTGTAACAAGCAAGATATGCCAGCTCAGATCAGAAATCTTTACTCCAGGAAAGCATCAAGCAATTTCTTTTAAGAAAACAACGTTAGGCTATGAACCATGCTGAGGTTTGAAACTAACCACATTATATATGACTAAGAGAAGTCCAGATGTTCAGAGCTGTCTCTGAAGTCCTCATTTTCTTAAGGCCACAAGACCCAACCTGGCAGTGCAGCAGCAGCAGAATTGAGAACTGAGCAAGAGACTTGGCCAAGTCTTAGTCAGTGACTGGGACAATTAAATGGCCATCTGGCTCCAGCACAAAAACAGCATCTCTGCACCTGTTCCACCAGCCCACGGTTTGCAGCCTGCTTGGTTAAAGCAAGCCCATGGGGCAAAACCCAGAACAACCTATCATCTGCTGAGACCAGAGCTCAAAGCTGGGATCAAAGCCAAGGGCCCCTGCTCCTGGTGGAGCCATCTCCCTTGGGGGCTACATGCAAGACATGTTCAAAGGCTCCCTGCTGTTCCTTACATACAGCAGCAAGAGATATCATCAGAAATTATCAAAGACATGCAATTTAGTTGATACAAAGTCTGTGCGTCAATCCCTACAGGCTTCCAAAATGCCGTAAACCCTTTATTCTTCCATAATCAGGTGACTCAACAGCTGCAATAGAGTATTACATTATTACAGTATTAACTGCATTGTGCTATGGCATTATGAACTCTGCAAAATCCCAGAGCAGAATCTGATGCCTGGAAGATCTCAGCATCCCTTGCCAGAGGCAGACATATATCCCTTGCTCCACTGGTTGTTCTTGTACTCGGGAGTTAAAGCCACCAGCCAGGACACCCCTACAATCTGTTGAGAGGGTATTAGAATCCAGAGTTCCCCATCCCAACTGAACACATCCAATAACAGGGATCTTGTGGCCTCCTTTTCCCCAGGGTCCATAAAACTTTCATTTTTATATGGTTTTATCAATCCTTATAAGGACTACATAACATACCATAATATAGTAATAATAATAATGATAAAAAATAAAAAACAATAGACAAAATGCCAGTGGAAAGGAAAAGAAAACAGACAGAAAAAGTATATTGAAGAGACTCCTGAATGCAGTTCTGTTCCTTCCCTTCCTGAGAAGGCTGAAGGAAACTAGAACACATAACACTGAGGTCAAAACAAGAGGAAAAAGTGTCAAAGCTTAATTTTTATTAGGTATTTTGCCTATTTTTTTTTCTTCTTGTCAATGCCCTTACTTATATGGTAAGAAATTAGTTGAAGCACATACAAAGAAAAACCTTTTCTTTTGATTTTTTAAAAAATATTGTATTGTAGAAACAAAATACCAACATAAAAACTAATTTGTCAAGTAAAAGTATCCTAAAGCTGGATGTTCAGGACGTATCAACAGCACCTACAAACAAACATGCTTCACTTAAGCCAATCTAAATGTAATGGATTACAGTGGTTCAGATCCATCTCAAATAAAATATATAACACAGGCTTTCTCCAAACACAGATTTGACTCTGAAGGAAACTGGAGATTAGCACCCCACCATAGGAGAAAACCTCCTCTCAGCAAGTTTCTATCAGCAAGTATCCTGCAGCACATGACAAGTTATTTATTTCAGCACAAAAATATAACATGGTGTGCAGCCTTGACCTAGAATCTCATCTCACGTGACCAAGCTCCAGAAATAACGCCAATCATCCCGAACACGCTGCGTTTTCTGTGCAGTAGTGCACCAAAGACAAAATAGTTGTTACTTTATGCAGCGGGTTTCACCTCATGTGAGCTCCAAAGCCTCTCCTAGAACATGAAGATATACATTTATGCTAGTACTATAGATTTGTTAAATATATTAAAGATATTTAATTTTAAATCAATACATATTAAGTACTGAGATATAGTCAATGTATTTTATGATCTGTAAATATTTCTCAACTGTTAGAGGCACTGACTTGAGATTCTGAGTCTCACATGCTCTCATCTTGTCACATCTTTCATCTTGCAAGTCTCAAAAACCCAGAATTGACTGGAAATTCAGACAAGAGTCTAAAAGAAAAAAAAGTACTGATGATTCAGGCTTTATCGCTGTGTACCATAAGGCAAGTTTCATCTGCAGCAGAAACCTCTGGCTTAACACTAAGAAAGCATATAGTCTGTAGCTCACAGGGAAGATCAGAATGAATAGACTCCCCAGGGTGAAAGGCTACTGGTCTTGCCTTTTGAAACTAATACAAGAAGCACGTCTGCAGCCATATAGGGATAGAAGCACAGTATCAATACTTGAATATACACTTGCATTTATATACAAATATTTTCTAAATATGCACTTGCACTTTTTTCAATATAGACACGTGCATACTTACATATATGTGCACAAAATAAACAGAAGTGGGATTTAAAGTTTTTGCACAGTTCCACTTCACAATCACAAATTTTAGCCACATTTCCCCAAAAGGACTACACAGAAATTCTTGCATTTGCTGCATGTAACAAATTCTTTAACAGGTATGAGGTAAAAATGCAAAAATCCAAAACAACTTCATGACCAAACAGTATATAAGTGACAATGATAGTTGGTCATAAAAATAACAGAATATTGCTTTGATTTTCAGCTTTCAAACATTGACAATGGCACTACTGAATTGCTTTGTAAAGCAATGTACTGTGGTAGGCTAGGAAGGTTGCAGAAAGTCATATTATAACATGAAGAGAGAGAACTGGCTTGAAGAAAGTACTTTTGAAAGTATTCCAGTGGATATGTGTTGTCAAAAAAGTGCAAATTTTCTGTTTTCTTCTATGGTGTTCACACCCTCCTGATCAGACTGTCTCTTTAGCGGCCAACGCTTCACTGTTTCTGAGCAGTGTTAGCAACTAAATAGTATTTCTAATACCTCAGAAAAATCAAAGCAAGGCATTTTGATGCATCAGAGGTACTGGCAGAAAATAGCATGCAGGAAGAGACTGGGTGAAAGAAGCAGAAGGAAGATAAAGGAAGGAGCTAGACGGGTAAGTTAGCTATGACCACAAAACCAAAACAAGAAAAACCCCAAATGACTCAGATTTCAACATCACAGTCTCAATTTTTTTCATCAAAACATCTCCAGGATATTGGTATTTCCATAATTCATCTGAAAATGTCTGCACCACCAAACAGTGAATCCATTCCTGAAGCTCTTACACTGAACAGGAAAATCTGAGGACCCAAAAAATGGTGACTATTGTTTTGATAAGTGCCTGTTTGAAGATATATCTCATTGGTAACAGACTTGCTAAGACTTCTGGGTCTCTTGGGTCTTTTCAATGTTTTTTGAGCTGCCTAGAGTTCCAAGCAAACTAAGTTCCTTCAGGCCTCCCTAAATTCATCTTCCAATTCTAAGTCCAGCCACACCAGCCTGAACATCACTCTGTGGCACCGTGACAAAAATGCAAGATTTCCATTATTGCCTCTTCTTGATTGCAACTGATGCTCAGAAGTCCCCCTAATCATCTAAGGTAACTGGCATGTATCTTGTGGCTTTTAGCTCTATGTAAATTTTGGTATCTTTATGGCCACATCCACTGGATGCTGCACTGAAAGAACAGATTTTTTTAAAGAGTGAATCTTATCTCAGCAATCAAGAGTAACATCATAATACTCTGCTTTCAAGTTATTCAATTTCCTTTTACTAAAACTTTTTTTTTCCTCCCCCAGCAAATGCTACCAAAGTATTTCCATCAACTTAAAGCAGATGGCCTGAAAAAGTTAAACAAAAAGGAAAAGCATTCCATGGCATTTCTCCTCAAAGTGGAAAAATCAGTTTCTGAACTGTAGCTGCAGACAAGTTAAATTTATTCACTGTACAAATAGCTCAAATTACTCAAGAAATTCAACTTCTGAAGTGCAAAAAGAAGTTACTGTCAGCAATACTTTGCACTGGAAAGCCCTACAACCTTTTCCTTCCGCTGTCCATTGCACACTTGCTGAAGTTACAAATGAGAGCAAAATTCAACTCAGCTTTATGTGGAATCTTTTCTCAGGGCAAAATATTTAGCAATATTTAGAGATGAGAGTGTTTTGACTTTGTACTGATGCAAAGCGTAAAACTATGTCTTACAACTACCCTATCTGCACAGTCAGCTGCATTATCAGAAATACACTTGTGAGAAACTGAGAATTAAAATAAAACATGGCTCCAGAACTCTTCCTCACAGCTGCTGCCCAGGAACATCAAACACCACTGAATTAGCACTAGGATGAAAAAGATGAGAACAAACTTTAAAATGCACTTTTAACAGGTTTTAATACTTTAGTAAGTGCTACAGGGCAGGTTTGCCAGTCACTGTCTTAGACACTGGAGATTCTGCTGTGGTTTGACACCGGATACCCACAGGTAAAGCTTGGCCATTTCTCTAAAAGAGCAAATACATTTCACCACAACTTATTTTACATTTAACTGCACCTTAAGGTAACACATCACTGCCAAAGATTTTTTAAGCTCTTCTCAAATATAACCAGGGTCAAAGTAACAAACTAGAATTTTCATCTGACCCAATTTCAGGGCAGGTGATACAACGTTACTGCCACACAATGATCCACAACTGCCACAACAGTAAAAGCGCAAAAGATTACATGAGGAAGGAAGACACTGCTCCCTTTCAGGATCGCCATGTCATTTACTGCTTCCTCAAGATTAAAAATATCAACAATATCTTCCTCAAGATTAAAAATATCGACAACTTTCCCTTCATTTTTATGGCATAAAGGTGCCAAAACACTGAACAACATGTTCTCAGGCTGAAGTATGGGCTGATTTACTAGAAAAGTCATCTCAGCAGCTAGAACAGTTCACAGAGAGTTCACAAAGAATGCCTACTGCATTACACCCCTGTGCTTCCAGCTCCTTGCTAATTTAAGTGGCACTGGCATTAAACTCATTTGACAGGACATTTATCTAGTTCTGCATCAAAGCTAACAAGGAGGGAACTGTAGAAAACTACCACAAAAACATGGCATCTGAAGCACAAGACCTTAAAAAAGCACAGAGTGCACTTGCCTCTTCTAGTCAGTTCTGCAGGCTGAGGGTGGGAGAACGAAGCCTAACTACCCCACCTCCTCCCCAGCCAAAACCACAGAGACTGCACCTCTTCCTTTTACATCCTTTTACACCCATGCAGCCTTAACCAGCTCAAGACCCAAACCAAGGAGCACTAGGCCTTACCATTGCATGCAAAAGAGAAAAACACACTTGCAACTTATTTTATACAACCATTGCCCACACATTTGCTCAGTTTTTCACTGAACACAGATCTAGTGATATACTGCCACGGTTATATAATTCAGGCAATTCCATAAACATTAGCAGTGGGCATTGTGGCAGGGCCAGAACTTGCTGGCCTTGTACCTGCCTTGCTTCTCACCTTTTATCTTTTCCACCCATTCCTTGCACAGCAGAACACTGTACTTTCAGTAGCCTTCACATGCAACGAAGAGAAACATGGAAGTGTAGGAGTATCAGCTTCAATTCAGGGACAATTTATCGTCCTCACAAAATTTCAAAGAGCTTGCTATATTTTGGACACGAGAAAGATTAATTGCTGCAGCTACAATTGACTATACTAAATTCAGCACCCTAAGAGTTTAATGAACAGTCAAGTATTGAAACACATTACTTGGATTTTGACACAAGTTGTTCCTTTAAACTTCATAGTAGAACTATTTGCCCATTGAAACATTAACACAGACTGCTGATACCACACTGAACGCTGGTGTTAAGGTTAATTTTTGAGGACAGATGTCACAGCTACTTCATGCTTGGCATTCTCAGAGGTTTCAAACAGTACAGTCATTTCTGTATCACTATGATATCATCTCACCAGCAGAAGCACATTAGTGCCTGAAGGCTCCACTCAAGGTCTCCAAGCACTACTATTAATACAGAATGACATTGCATGTATCCCAACAAACCATCCAGTTAGACAGCACGAAGGTTAAGAAATGAAATAGGAAGACAGAGCGAGCACACGAGGATTTGCTCAAGGGCAAAGCTAGCTTGATGGTAGAACATGAGGAAAACACACATCTATCAAATTCAACTGGTATTGCTGAACCTGACTGCCCAGAACTTCACACCCCTGAAGAAGATTTGCCTCTTCCAAAAGCAGCAGCTCCTTGTACCAGGCACCAGCATAACCAGACACCAGTCAGTCATAAGGATTCTACAGAGCATATCTAACTTGTAAAACTGACTGGTGAAAATGCTCATCAAATCCCTCACAGAAAACACCGGCTCTCAACATTTTAAAGTTTTTTTCTCCTTTTCACTTTCCTTCAGAAAACATACTGGCTCAAGGGGAAGTGTTTTAATCAATCCATCAAATAGCAAAGCATACACCATAATCATTCCTGTGCTCTTTACTGCTTTACAGGAAAGAGTAAAACTCTGAGAAAACACACAATTACACTGGAAAATAAAAATAGTGCTATACAACTTTGCTAGGGGGAAAAAAGTGAAAAGGCTTTGTATGATAATAAGACTATTTATTTTTGTTTACTTTTTACAGAAAAGTGTACCCCATACTTCAAAATCCATACAATCTCTATGTCACATATCTCTCAAACTGTATGTACTAAAAAATAATAAACTTTTATCTTACAAAAATAGTATTTCAAAACAATTAACTAAGCAAGTAAGAAGTGTTTCACCTGTTGTTTTCTTCCATTTTTGATAACTCATGATGCATACCAAGAGGAAGCACCTGGCAAAAACCACACATACAGCTCAGGCCTGTAAGCAGCCTAAGCCATGAGAGGTAGTGAAAGCTTTTATGCTTGCAGATCACTGAGCACGTATAAGATGAACAGTTCAACTACCATCATGTGCCAGTCATCTTAAGAGTTTCTACTCCCTTTCACCAGGAAGAGACAGAAAATTTTCAATCAGTGTTACCCGACTGCAGCCTTAGACAGGGTGCTAATTTCACAACATTAGCAAGGTAACAGGGGGAAAAAGAGGAGAGGAAACAGAATCTCCTCTAAAGCAGCACAAAAACGATCTGATTTACTGACACATGCTCACTGAAGCAATTTAGCTTGAACTTGTTATGCTGAGCTCTCCTTAAACACTGAGAACCAGTCAGTTTATTAAAGTTATATCAAATCAACCACTGCAAAACACATTATAGAATCTAGGTACATAACACAGGGCAATTAAAGGCAAGATTTTTCACAAGTCCACTACCCAGCAAGATTTGGTCATTATTAACAGACTATTTTTAGTTCAAAGAAAACATTAAATTGCAGACTGAATGCCTATTCATCATTATGTCTGTTTTCAGTTTTGGCCTGCAATTACATTTCCAAGGCTTTTCAGAGCTGGGTACCAGAAGTGGCAATTGGGTTTGGTTCCTTGCTGTTTTCATACAGCACACACCAACTACATAAAGGACATGAACTAGGCAGATAATCCAGCATTTCCCATAATCTAGTATGTCTCAGGCCTGTATAAATTTCTTGAGCAATCCCTTGACATGGCAGTGCAGTGGGTTTTGATCTTTCATTATAGGTCACAACCTTGACTTCTAGCTCCCCACAGTACTATGTGACCATGGAAACCAGGCTATGTGGACCAGGTGCATTTGGAAGTTGCTCTGGAATAAGTGGGACAACACCAGAAACCTTCCTTCCAAACCCCTCTTCCTGAACAATCAATGACATTGAGGGCCAGTTTTGACAGATAGCAAGACAGTTCAAAGGTTTTGGGGATGGCAATAATGTGCTATGCAGAATTCTTTAATGAAGAGTAGCAGAGAACTGTGCTGTTATAACACAGGCAGCTTTAGTCATTGCAAAAAAGATTGTGCCACTTTGTAGTATAATGATGACAAATTAGCACGTACCAACTAGGATGCTGAACCAGTAAAATTCCAATGTCTATTTTCACTCCTCTACATTTAGCTCTGTGAGAAGTTAAAGAAATCCAGGACAGCCTATTCTTTTTGTTATTGTTGTTCTTAGATATATTTATGTTAAGTTCAAACTCAAGTATTAACACTAAGAAGAAAGTAAACAAAATAAATACTTAAACATTTACTAACACATTAAGCAGATGCAAAGTCTAGTATCATTCAAAGTAAAAAGAAAAGATAAAATGCTGGGTTCAATGCAGTGTTTAAACTCTAAAAAATGCAGGTCCATTAAACATATGAGAAAGAAATCCCATAGAAATGAGGTGGTGTATGCTATTGCTGTGAGTAAAAGAGAAGGGTTTTGTAAATACTCCTCCACATTATCTAGGTCAAATATTTTTCAAAGCATTCACTTAATTTCACAGTATCTCATTATTTATTAAATAATCACTGTAGCTTGCCATATTTATATATCAAGAGGAGAACAATGTTTTGAAGGAAGTGTCACAGCATGGGAAGCCATCTTAATGTCCTCTTGTAAATTTCCTAATTTGAAAGCATATTAGTGTCACCTTAGACATTTCATGATCTAATTGCTTTCCAGAAGTCCATTTCTAATTTTGTAATTCAAATACAGAAATTTACTAAAAGTAAAGTGAAGCTAGATGTCAACTCCAGAAACCACCACACCAACCTAACAGTAATTGCTGGATTAAAGGACATTTACTGGACAACCAGGAACTGGGATTGCTGCAATTGGCAACAGTCTCTTTAATGTCACTACATGTAAAATAGCTCTGTGGAGAAATGGTCTACCAGACATGGAGCAGTACAGTAGCTCTAAATCTGACCTCAAAGGTTCAAAGAAGATGCCTAAAATAATGTTTTTCCTTTGGACCTACAGTTTTGGGAAAGGACTTATAGTAAACAGCCTGGAGAGTCAAAGTAATGAAATTTAAATCCACAGTAGTGCCTTAACTATATATTTCCTGATTTTAAATCTATGGCCTTCTAATTTCTTGTGGCATGATTACTGTTCTAGATAAAGGGAGATCATGCACCTCTCTGTGCATAAAGGTAGATTTTGATCAAGTACTGCCAATTTGAAAGTTTAGGGGTTTGGCGTTTTGGTTTTTTGACCCTCTAGGAGGATGAGTGAAGGACAGAAGATATTGTCACAGTAGAAAGTTCTTGCTTCACAAAATAATTTTGGAAAATTAATTTTATTTTGATTGCAGAATCAAGTATTCTCCATGAACTGATAGGAGAAAGAAGGAATTTTAAAGAATTGCAGCAATCCATTTCCTTGTAGCTCTGTCCTACATACCAAGTGCAGACCCACAGTCACCTGACTCTCACTGACCACCACAGAATTTGCACCTCTTGCATAGGCTGTTACAATTTGAAGAATTTTTAGCTTTTTGAAGCCAGATGTGCTGCACAACTCACCCACTTGCCATCCAGATGCCTCAAACACATGCGATCCCACAGCAGGAGAGAAGATACATTGTATTTTTTTAACCAAATTTTATCCTCAAAGACCAAAGCTGGGGGTATTTGGCGCATTGCAGCCCATCAAGCTCTGTAAACTTCATGTATCATACCTGCAGGATCTCACATGCTTACTCAGAAAGGATCAAAATATTTGGCTAAATGTTTGGTGCATTTGACTTTTCTGCACAACAGAGTTTTCTAACGAGCATGTCTGCAAGACCAGCCACCACAAGACAGCAACTTGGGATTCATACTATTGTTTGTACTCAAACAGAAACTTTGGGCCACAAAAGCATTTTGCAAAATACCGCACCCACACAAAACAAAAGTGTTCCTGCTGCTTTCTCCCTATCCCTTTCCAGTGTGACTGTGCATTTTCCTAAAGGAGATGGCAAGGAACTAATAACTGTATGAGTTCTACTTTGCATACCTTTTGGGGATAGCTGATAATCTGCCACAGCAAAGCAAAATACCCACATTGCTCCAGATAAAGCCCAGAATTATCTGTTCACATCTTATGTCCAATGCAAAGGGCAATAGCTTTATACAGTGTGGGCTTAGACTGTAAACTGTTATTTTTGGATGTGGCTGTGTGGAGGGAAGATAGCAACAGCTAGCAACAAGCAGTGGGGTTTTTTTTTTTTTTACTTTTAAATATATATGGAAAGATGTTCTGTTTTAAGATGTGTGAAATCTCTTCCGGTACAACACAGAAAAACAAATAAACAAGATATTATCACAAGGCAAACGGAATACCACATTATGTGCAGAATACACAACAGTGTCAGCAGATGCTTAGGAATCAAATACTAACTTTTAATGAACACTTTTACAGTTCTCACATTTTTTTTCCTAGGGAGGAGATTTTTAAAGCCGTATCTCCTTGAATTGACAATCTTATCCATTAAAATCCTCTTATTTTACCTATTTCTTCATAGTATCTTTCTTACAGATGAAGCCGATTTTATTGCCCAAATGAAACACTGTCAACACACAGAACATAACTCTGCTCACTGACTCCTAAAAAACTCTACAGTATCTTGATTCTAAGTCCCTTTCATTCATTTCCACCATGACTGAGAAGATTATTATCAGCTATGGATCAAACATCACATCTCTCACGAAATCCAGCACAACAAAATATTCATTTGGCCGCATCTCACAGGACACTTTCAAAAACACGGTCATTTTACAGTGTAAACTACAAAATAATAATGATAAGTGATCTGGCAAACAACTACTGTCCTAAAAATCCCCTGTATTTCACAGAATACATATTTTCCAACTGGCTCTGTCTTTTCCATTTTCCACACTCACCTTGGTTGACTTCTCAGTGCTATGCTCTCGTTTTCCTATATGGTTCCCCATGATGGATCACCAAACTTTAAATTCTGAAAAGATAAAAAGAAAACAACATTTTTGAAACCATTTGTAAAGAAATACAAATAAATTTTTAACCTGACACATAACAAAGAAATTTTTCACATTCAATGACAATTTTTACAATCCAAGGTAAGATTTGTGAAAGGTCCTAAGGAAAAAACCCCCATGCTTATCTGGTCTATTTTGCACATTTAAGCAATATCAGAAAGCTTTCCTACTTCTATTAAAAAAAAAAAGACATTAAAGAGAAGGAAAAAATTAAAACGTTCTTTTTGAAATTTGCACACAAAACTAGATTAGAAATTAGGTAGAGGCCCCGTCTTTTGATATTATGTTTTTAAAAACAAACAGTGCAGTACATATCAAATAATTTGTAACTATAAACTTCCATAAAAGTTCAAGTAAGTTCTTTTGAATTCAAATTTACCACTATATAAACAGCAATTAGTGAAAAAAGCACCACACTAACTGCTAACAATTTGCTGTGGAGGTAATTTGCTGTAAACTACATGTGAGTTGTTTACAGCTCCCACTTTCTTGATGAGCATGTAAGAAAGTAATGCCAACTCTTTCTTTGTATTTTCTGGCTCATCCTGTTCTATCTCAGCTTAACAGAGCCTATGTAGGTTAAACCACAACACTCAAATTTCAGCTTTTAGAGCACACTCGTGGTTGTGCCACATATTTCTTGTCATAGAACCAGATGTCTGTACAGGATCTTGCAGCTGCTGCCTTGAGATGATTTGAATGCAGTGCATCACAGCATTTGAAGTCATGAGACTTAAAATTACATGCATTACTTAAAATTACATGCATGAAATAAAGCAATAGGCTATACAAACTCATATATTGTTATAACCCCAGCTACACACACTGATTTGTGCACAAAAGGATTCTAAAGACAGAAACTTTGCTTCTGACAAAGTACACACCTGTGATGGACTGTCATAAGTAATCTAATTTTGTATCTCTACTTCAGCTTTTGGAGAGACTGATAGATTTATTTACACACACACTTTACCACCCCACCCAACCCCCAGTGATAAATTTCAAATTTTGAGTGTTTACAGTGCTCATTTGGCAATTCACTGAATTCAGTTTGCTCTAAGTTCCATGTTATCACTGTACCCAATTAAATAAGTCCTCACAAAAACCCACTTCCAAGGTCTCACAAAATCAAAATTAAAAAACATCCAAACTCAGTAAATGCACTCATGATAGAATTTATTGCTAAACTGGAAACAGATTTTTTTAAACCAGCACTAGCTATTGCATACAAGATTTAAAAAAGTCCAAAAAACACTGTACTTTCCAGCTGTGAGATCAGTACAATCAATTCACCCATTTCTGACATTCTAAATTTTTTCAAGGAAAAATAAAAACAAATTCATATACACTGGGTTTCAGACCTGAACTTCCTCAAACTGGCCTTTGCTCTACAAATTATGAGCAGCAGCTCATTCCTCATCACCTACTTCCCAACATAAGGAAAGCAGAGCGGAATACAAAACTCTAAGATGTTTACAGCAGAATATAAAGGCAAATGTTCTAGAGTGTTATTCTTCCACCCATTTATAAAAAAAGTAACTATCAAATTTGGTCTATAACACACATATGTCTAAGTACAAAGATGATGAAACCAACATAACACTTGCAGACCAGATCTGTGATCCTCCTGCCTCCCTTTAGCCTCCCTCATGTCTTTGTTTTCTCTAGAAACAACCACCCTGTACCCATAAAACACTCCATAAAACGCTCACAGCTAGATTTTACTTTATTTTTTTTCATGCATAAATGAAAGCAGATGCTTGAACTGAAGAGAAGTTAGCTACAGGTAACTGCAATTAATTCCTCACATAGCAATAAAACTACTTTTCAGCCAAAGGGACAAAAGCAACCTGCCACTAGCAAGGGTATCCTAAATGTTACAGATTTCTTCATGCTACCTATTAAACAGTGAAATCTAAGTAATCCTCTGGCAAAGAAAGGATTCCAAGAATCTGACATGAATTATGAAAGAAATTGTATAGTGCCAACTGTCCTGTAGATATCTGATTAGGAAGCAAAACCATACATACACACAAGCATTTATAGCAACAAAGACTTAATTTCTCACTTCAGCCCCAAGCAGAAATCTGCCTTACTTGACTAAAAACTGAGCACACTGGTCGTTTTCACTTCAGGATGAAACACTGAGACTTAAACACTGACTTTGGTTCTTACTGTCCGGAGGGAGACCACACTGCACAATTCCTACCTGCGCCAATCTTTATGCAATGAGTTGAGTCACTGACTTCAATGGGATTACTCACTTTTACAATCTTTGTAGGAACTTGCAGCCAATTATTCCAAATACCTCAGCTGGAAAAAGATTCCTATTTTATTTTTAGTCACCTTCATAAGGTACAGGTTGCCAGACTAAGCAGCTTGGTATGAAGTGAAGACACAGCTTCCTACACTTCCTAAAAACTTCCATCAACAGAACAACACTCTTTGCAGAGGAATCCATGAATGATTCAGCACTGATGAACAGCCACAAGAACAGTCACAGTGCTCCAAGCAATGAAGGAACAGAAGTACTGTGGAAATGCAATACCTTCTTGGAATCTCATATGAATCACATCTAACAATAAGCTGCCAAAACAGGCCTGCACATGAGATCGAGCTTATGACCACAACAACATTTGCCAAAAACCTTCCTAGTGAAACCCTGCAAGTTTTGTAAATTCTATGAGATGACAAATTTTGCACATGAGCTTGAGTCACAAATGAGAGGGGACACTCACATGCCTGCAGTGGACGGACTTACACTGCCAGCTCCCCTATAAAACTCCCCATCAGGAGTTGCTGGTTCCACATTAAAACCATCTGAGAGGCTCAGAAAATTAAAGGCCACACAAGTAAACTGATTTAACAGGACTAAAAGCTGAAAACACTTCTGCTACATAAAAACTCTTTAGGGTGAAGTGAGTGAATTGGGGCGGGAAGTTGAGAACCACTGCTGCAGGTGCCACCAGCAGAGCCATCCAGCTGCCTCAGCACTATGGCACAACCACCTACTGAGCTGAATCAGCTCTGCTGCCATGACCTGGCACTTCTCAATCCATGACTGATACAGCAGTAACTCCACCTATGCCGGCTGCTTTGAGTAATTCCAAAAAGAAGCAGAGGGATTTTGCCTGGGGAAATGAAATTAAGTGTCTCCTCCCATCAAGTCACCTTCTTACAGAGTTAGCTGAACAGATAACCTGATGGAAGCCTAGACCAAGCAGCTTTCCCACTTTCTTCACAGCAGGAACCCATATTCCAACTAGGAACAACTACAGAAATGCCAGTGCCTTACTCACGGAGAAAAACTTGTATTTCCAAAACTCAACATAAAAAAAAAACAGATGGAAAAACACTGTTCTACACAAAAAGTACCTATAAAAATACACTTATATTGGCACCATGTAATTTATCTTCAACTGAGCAGTTGATTAAAAATAGGGGTTTAAAAACATAGATCATTGTAGCGTTTTTTTAGTCCATTCTAGTCTGCCTGTCGATATTTGCAGCTACACAAGTAATGCTCCAGGAACAACCACCCTGTACCCATAAAACACTCACAAACAGATTTTACTTTATCTTTTCATGCATAAATGAATGCAGATGCTTGAACTGAAGAGAAGTTAGCTACAGGTAACTGCTATTAATTCCTCACATTGAAATAAAGGGGCTGAAAAGTCTTCCCATACACACCCACCATCCTATAAAGAAGTTTATGATTTAGAATTTTCACTGAAAGGCAGAAAAACACTTCTCCAAACCTTCTGAATATAACAAGAAATGCAGTGGCATTATTTTCTGCAGTTTATGCAGTTTTAACCGCAAAATAGCATTTTCTTTTTTTCAGGAGCCTGACAAAAGTTCACCCATGTAGTTATCAGACTTTAAATAAGTGATATTGTAATTGAGGAGTCAAAACAGTGTTAGCCAATCCACATGGAGCACTTTTATTGAACATTAATGGTTACTTCAAATTAAAAAGCATAAACTACTGAATGTGTATCACCTGATGCTGAAAATGGATTTTTAAATATGATCTTACCTCTTCCCACACGTTAATTATGACTCAACAGAACTACAAGTAATAATAAAGGTATGCAAGGACTTACATATTTACAGGTATCAGAACATAATTACTACCTTGTCTAGGAATATGTATTCATCACAGACTGATGTTGGGTAATAGTGCAGAGCTACAAGTGCTCCTAGCCTTACTCACACATGGGAAGGGTAACCAAAGAATATAAAAATATTTGAGGAATTTACTTAAAACTTCCTGCTAAATTCATAACTATTCTTATACAAGTAAATATGACATTTTACTACTATATATAGAGCTTATCAGAAAAAAAAGGTTAATTTCTTTTAAGAAGTGTGCAAGTTCTCTCTAATTCTGGTGGATTCCTAATATAAACTCTAAATTACAAACTTACCCAAGGTTTTGTGGTATTTTTTGTTGTTGGGTTTTTTTGTTTTGGTTTTTTTTTGGGTTGTTTGTGTTTGTTTGGTTTTTTGTTTGTTTGCGGTAGTGTCAGGTCCTGGTTACATAGCTTCCCAGGAAGCAAGCTGACACATTGCAGAGCAGCGGTTGCCAGCTAGATGGAAATCTCTGAGTGTTTTTTTTAGGCTCGCAGTGTGATACACATCTTTGCAAGGAAGCCTTTCACTTCATCTTCTTTCAAAACAAGACTGAGGCACTGGGCATGCCTCATCTGTTTCTTCAGAATTCCCTCATCGTGGTAACCTAATATTCCAACTCACCAAGAAAGAAAACCTCCAGCAGGCACGAATGAGTGACCTGCAGCTAAATCCATCAGCAGCCACAGTCAGACACTCCATAGACAGATGTGAGCAATCACGTAACTAAAGTAACCTGCCTCATGGACAAACTGCTCCACAGGAATTCCACCCTCTTAATTAATTAAATAATAAATAAATTCTTTAAATCATTTCATAAAATATAGTGCCTTAAATACAAGTTTCATTGTTATTTAACGCAGATATAATTTTTCATTATTGTGAAAGAGGGCAATACTTCCTAAATCAAACTTTATTTCACTTTTGACTTCCACAATTATATTTCTCTGAAAGAAAAACACATTATTCCAGACATATTTCCATCATGAATTATCAAAACCAAGATTTCAGCGGTGACCATAGCCTATAAATCAGAGAAGTCAACAGGAGTTTAGTACTTACAGATGTATTTAATCATGCTTGTACAGTGTCTTGCATATCACAGTCCTGACCTATCTGGATATTACAGGAACTTCAATGTTTAGAGATAACTGCATGTACCTTAGCAAGGACACTAGGCCTAGAAAACCACTCCTCTGAGAGACTGGCCAAGTTCTGAAACACTTTTACCTGAGAAAGTACTCCCTAGCGCTAGCACAGTTGCTCAGCAATTTGTACACACTGCATGTATCATTGAAAAGAACACCAAAATTATTTCATTTTCTCTAGAATTTTCTGCAACACTATGGCACATGAGAAAGGCTACAACGGCAAGAGAGAATACATTCTGTGAAAAAACATTGTTGCAAACTATTTCCTAAAATTGCCATCGGGTAAGCAGGACCCAAGGTTTAAGATGCTTCCTGACTGTTTTGATTACCATTTTCTTCTATTGCCAACAAGAAGGATACTGAACATTATTTTTTACAAAAGCATGTGATTTCCAGGAATCTCACCTGAGCACACTGAGCATAGCCCAAATTTGATTCTAGACAACAGTGAGATTACAAAGAAATTGCTAAGCCACATTTATTTTCTGTAGCACAGATTTTTCTTACTTTTCTCTCCTTTCTTCTTTCAACCCACTCCACTCTTCTTGCTAGAGTACTATCCACTCTATCCATTAAGAAAATTTCTCAACAGGGCTTTTCTGCTTCCCAAATGGAAAAATGCTCCCCTAAGGTCATGTAGCACATGCTGGTACCTACACTCCTTTACGCAAACAGAAATCATCGATGACCACAATCATTTGGCATCAGCCACATGTTTACTATTTGTCTTCAAAACACTAAGATTAGCAAAGCCCTGTGAACTCTGTGCCAATTCACCTGCAGGGTCATAAGGAAATTTCCTTAATCACCTCCAGTGCATCTGAGGAGGGAGCCAGGTAGGACCCCAGAGGCCTGGGGCAAGGTACAGATGCACTCAGCACGTTTGAGCTCCGTCCCTTCTGCTTGCTGCACTTCTACCGCTGTACCTACAACTGGGTCTTGACTGAATGTGGATTTCCTTGTAAGTACTCTGTGACTTTGCTGAGATATTTGTGCCTCTCAGCTATTCCCAGTCTAGGGAACAGAGAGGCCACACATACACCTCTCTTGAATGTATGTATCAAAGGGAAAATTGTGCCCTCCTACAAAAGTAAGACTGATTCGTCTGCCTTTATCTCAGTCACTAATATGAACAGGTTCACTTGCTACATCTCTCTTTTATGCACAGCATCACAACAAAATAGGCTGGGTGTTGTTATTTTCTTTTTCATATAGGTTTTTCTGCATGGCATACAACACCTTGGAGCTAGGACCAATTTTTCCCATCTTTCTGGAAAGGATCAGACACATATTCATTGATTTTTTTTTTCAGCACCTATGCACTCCAGAGACAAAATAATAAGATACTACAGTAAAATAAATTATCTCATTAAAAAAAAAAAAAAAAGAAAAAAAAAGGGACAGAGAAAGATATAAATTTAATAATAGAGACATATCATAGCCTCATTCTATGTATTTGTAAGATATGCAGTAGACTCCTAAGACCAGTGCTTTCCACCACCATGGCTTCTAAAGTACCATATTTCCTTAACGAATACACCTCCACAGCTGTGAACTTCAACATTTGGCCTAAGTGAGTCAACAACTAAAAGTCAGACATTTGTCCTAAATTCTTAAGTAGTTTTGAAAAATAGGAAACACCACACAAGAATATATAACCCAAGTGCAGTATTAGCCAGGAGAATGAAAAAAAGAACAAAATTCGTATTCAGATAATGGAGAATTTCAGGCCAATATAACAACCTTAACAGTACCAAAGGTCAAAAATAAAAGCAACAGAGAAATGATACAGAAAATTATAATTGTTTGTTACTTGAAGACTTTCGGTTTCTGAGATTAAGGTACTCTGAAAACAGACAAGACCTATCACCTCTTTTCAGATAAAAATTTAAAAATGCCAAGAGAATAAAACTAAGATATATTCGATAACTCACTTTTTTTCCCCGTTCTCTGCTTAGAAAAACCAGCCCTCTCCAAATGTTGAGCGGGATATTCTCCCTTTCAAAGTGAGGTAGGTTACCTAAGCTTCCCAGAGAACACAGGCACTTTGATGATCAGTATTTCATTAACACTTTGTAGAGACTAACGACAAAATGCACACCGGCAGTTCTAAACACACATGAATTAAAGGCACTGTATTGCCTGCTCTTCTCATATTCAACAGACTGACAGATGGGACAAGGAGATGATTCACCCCCTTCAGACAGCATTAACTGTGCTGTAAGATAACACTGAATCACTAGATCCTTCTCAATTAAAAGAGAAAAAAAAAGTCTCTCTCTCTTCTGACTTCATGTATGTTATCTATACTGCAAACATATCAACCAGCAGATGGATTTCCTGCAGATTCTCCTCCGTAACATTTGGCATAAATACTGATATTGCGAAAGGGTCTGACTTTCACCATCCTCCGAGTTGACTCCCTTTGGCCCAATCTACTTCTCTACAGTCATGTCCCTCCCTTCCTTCCCATAAACACACTGCCAAAGCAGCACAAAACCCAATGTTTCTTCTCTGACACAGAAAAAATGCATCCTTAACTCTATGCTTGTATTTCCCTCTTCTTGTGCATTGTGTTTCTCACTTCTTTTTGCCTTCTTTTGCCTGGCTGTATTGTCTGAACGTTCATACATAAAATCATGATCCTAAAGTGTTTTTTAAAGTAATTTGATGAAGATTCAATTCTCAGTATTTTAATTTGTAAGCATGCTGAAGACATGTAAGAACATTCAAAATTCATGTGGCAGCCTCCTAAAAGGTTACCATTATCCAGAGTCCATTAACACAAACGGTCAGAAATGGTTTGCTGTGCAAGTTGCAAGTGACATCTCATGAAGCTTAAGTAAAGATTTATAAACTCCCCTTCTCTGAAATCAGTAAATAAATTTAAGAACAAAGTAACTCAGAAAGCTGTAGAGAAGCAATTTTTCTGGGCTTATAAATGATTATCTGGAAACAGATACTATGACCCCGGTTTGGGATTTTCTCTGGTGATGACACACTGATTTACTTTCCCTTCTGAGAAGAGAAAGCAAAATTAATTTTTTTGCAAAGGATAATTGCATAGCTGAGAAATAAATAATCAATTTATCTTCTTTTCAAATGGAATTTTAACCCAGATGTTTTGGCTTTAATTGTTTAGGTCAGAGGCTCAGCAGGTTACAGTCACTAAGCTATGAGTTGTTGCACTTGGAATTTTAAATAATTAATGAGTAACAGCAACTGAAATCTGCATGAGGAACATCACCCTGACATAATTATTGTACTTGCGTGCTTCTTTAAATATGCTTTCAAGAACTCGTGGCTCGTACTGGAATATTGTCTCATTTTATGTAACTCATAAATCTCATGTGCTGATGTCGTTTTCCCAATCTTTATCAGAGGTACATTCAAAACCAATATAGAAACAGTCATTACTGAATAACTACTGAAGAGAACAATGACAGACCCAGGGGAAAAATTCCATTTGAACATGAGAATGTTCTAAAAGTACACAAGACCATTATCTCCCCTTCTTTCATTAAAAAGAAAACCAGATTGTTTATTCCACATTAAAAGGAAGACAAAAGCATGTGACAGGCCAAACACTCATTTTTTCAGCATGGTTTTCAAATGCAGTTCACCATTTATCAGTGTACAAAAGAAAAAGATAACAAAATCTGGCAACATATCAAAATAATGGAGTGAGAAAATACATGTTTCAATAAGGAGACTAGCAGTGTATTCACTTTCAATCATGATTACCAAAATATATCTCAAATCCACTATATGATTAAAAGTAAGCTTGTATATGATATTTGCAGCACCCATCACAAGACTATCTTCTTCTTGAACAAGTTGCACTTGTAAATTATTTTATTGTAAACTAAACTATTTTATTGTAAACTAAATCTTTTTTTAAAAAGAAAATGTTGCAAATGCCATCATCTGTGACAGGGTCCCCAGCCTTCAGCCAGGAGGGGGTTTCCAGACAGTACACAAAGATAGCGAAGAAGTTCCTTCCCTAAAGGTCTTGCAACATAAGTAGACAAAACACATGACCAGAAGGTAAACCTTTCTCCCATATTACAGATATAGAGCAAAGGCAGAGATAAGTTAAGGACAATACATTAAAAAATACTTACAGCCCACTTGAGAAGCTTTGGCAGACGTTAGAAAATTAAATCCAGAGTTGCAATTCTGAAAACTCGTTCTCAGCTACTACATAATGCCAGGGTTTGTACTCACAACACACACCTCCTTTCTTATTTTACAATAAGCTCCATGGCTTTCAAGTTCTGCCATCAGTCATACAAAATATCACTCCAGCTACAATGACACAGCCAAGCAGCTTCACATGATTTTACACCAGAACCCCATCAATATACAATGAGGTTATTTCATTGACATCCTAGGTCTTCATTCAGCCAACTTTGTCTCAAACACAGAAAATGTGAACTATCGAGCTCAAGAGTATCACAAGACAGAGTGGAAACCACTGCAACAACCCTCTCCCTGCCTTTTTTTTTTCTAACCAGTTATAGCAGAAGGTCACCTATACCATGAGATAATAAGCTTGTGATTAGCACACTCACAGGATGTGGGAAACCAGGGATCGTCTTAGATGATACTGAAGGGAAAGATCAGTCTGGCTTGATCACAGGGTAACTGTGAGTCACCAATGTGATCTGGCAAGGGGAAAATAGATTAAAAAAAAGACAGACAAACAGACCTACATTGTATAATGAGGGAATATTTCCAGCTTTAAAACAGGGAAGAATTAAAGTCATCACACAAGCCACTAGCATAACATCAGCTGAATACAAGGTACAATTCTGGTCAGCCGTACCTAACAATATGAATTTTTTACTAGAACAGATGCGAAGATGAGGGGAGCAATAGGAACCTATTAGACAGAGATAAGGCTAAAAGCTCATAACATGTCAAGCCTAAGTAAAGCAAAGCTAAATGAGTGTTGGAGGAGGAGAAAAAACACACTGCCCACATATAAGTCTAAACTAAACGTCAGAATATTTCTAAACATCAGGAGAGCAGGGCTCTGGGAGAACCAGAGAAGAGCAGAACACCTAGCTGTGCTGAAGATAGAAAGCAAGAGTCTGACCACTGTATTTCAGGGACTGCATGAATGGTGTGGTTCTTACCACGGCAGGACAGCCACAAATGACACAGGGCACTCCTCTGGCCTGGAAATATTTCAGTCCATATTTCTGAACAGTGTACCTGGAGCATTGGGGTGGGAAGCAGGGAGGGGAGGGCAGAGAGGGCCTACCTTTTTTTGAATCTGTTCATACAGTGACAACTGACTGTAAAAAAAGGATAAAATAATCAAAGCCCCAAACAAACCAAAATCACAAAACCAGCACTACTCTGGCAAGGGGAAACAGAAATGAAATAGGATAGCTTTTAGCCAGCTGGATTTCACTGGCATGTAGGATACTAGACAAACAGACTTTATTCCCCACTCTGAGCTCATCCACTTTATCCTGTAAGGGATCAGTGTAAGTATGGGAGAGCTGTAACTCCTTCTGCACCAAGACATGCATTTACTGAAGAAAGGGAACATGACTCCTGCTCAACAGCCTCTACCTTGGCAGCCTGCTCCTTGCGGCAGGAAACACAGGTCTGAACCCTTGGGGAAAGAGCTCCAGCTGGTCTCCATCCCAACCACAGCAGAGCAGGGTCTTGGCTAACCAGCACTTCTGCAAGTTTGTGAGTAGTGGCGCTCAGGAAACATTCGTGAGACACACACAAAGTCCACCTCTGCCCTCCGCAGCTCCAGGAACCGAAACACCAGTGGAACACACTTTGTTTGGATGGATACTGACTTGCAGGAGCCTTTGCTCATTGGCTGCATCGAGTAATATTCTGAGACATCTAATTCTGAGCACTAGATAGACTAGGGGTGTCATACAAGGCTCTTCAAGTCTCTTTCACCCTTATTTCCCAAACAATTTACAAACTGACTGCTCTTTTTATAACATCCCTCTAAGGCTATATTCTAAAAGAGTCCTTAAAATCCCCTCCTCAAAATCTCTGCAGTAAACACTTCTCCATAGAAACACAATAATGAGCAATATTTCCAAGTCTGTGACTGAAACTTTATAGCACATATCCATAGAACAAACTATGTAACAAACTCTTCCAGCAATTTGTTTGTGTATCTTGTCATTGACTCAATCCATAAAAGTGCTTCTTATTCCACACCTTAAGAGAGTGAAAACCTTTCAGAAAAGAGATACTTAGCTGCTGGTTTGGCCAAATTCTTTATTTTTTACCTCAAATAGTATCTCCACGCAACCTACTACCATGCAACTCTTAACTCACCTACAGCCCTTTCAAACAACAACTACTCATGGCATAACTACAGTCATTAATACAAGTTACTACACCTGAATCAAAACCTGTCATTTAACATTCACATGAGTTAGCTATGAGTGAAAGCAATGGGTCTTTTATTTAACATAGCATCATACTTAAACCAGCTTTTATTGAACTGCAAGCAATTAAGTTATACCAATAGGATTTAGCTGATTTATAACACATTTTTAAGTGGAAATTCAGCTATTTTTAACAGTTATGATAAGTTTGAGATGTTACAGCTAGAGTTTTTCACTCCCAAACGAATAATCCCTTCTTTATTTCAACATTGCTCCACTGTAGTCCCTAATATTTAGTCTGTGGCATTTTAAGACCTTAAAATAATTCTGAATGACCAAATCTGCCTTTACTAAGCTACTGCTACTGTTTTCATCACTACCTTCTCTTGGTTCATCCAGTAACAGTAATGTATTACTGCTAATAGGTAAGTATCTATTAGTAAATCCATTCTCAATTTGGTATTTGAGCATCTGCCAAAATTAATGCCAATTTCCAAAACAAAAATACAGCAATGCTAGGGACCAAAAAAAAAAAAAAAAAAAAAACCCAAAAAAAATCAAACCACAACTGTTTTCCCCATTTACTATCTTGAAGCACACAATATTCACTTAGAAAAAAAACACAGCTCCACCCCCAAAACCACAGGCTTCATAGCATCTAGCAAAGATGTTTAAAAACACAAGCTAAAAGCACTCCAGATTCTGTATGTTTGGAGCTAAGCAAAGTGGAAAGCAATTATCACCAGAACTGTTTTGGGATTTTTTAACATAGTTACATGCAAACATTTCATCAGTTTGGATAAATCAGAGTGCACTTTTTTCACTCTTATATTCAATTAGTCATGCACAGAAGTTTCCCTTATCTTGCCAATTACATAACACCAACAGCCAGTCCTAAAGCACTTAAAATGTCACCAGATATTGGTGGTCTGCTAAAATGGAGGAGGATTGCAGATCACACTACAAATGCTCTCTCAAACGCCACACGGGGAAAAGGTGTAAGCAGACAATAACAGAATCAGATGCACAGTAATGCCAGATCCAGTGGGACTGGAACATGCACAAGTTGATGAACAAGAGGTGTCACAACATTGCAGAAACAAAGGCACCTAATAATTTTGGTACTGGTTACTATTTTGCTCTTTTCGCTTCATAACACTCGGACAATACAATTATCATGCCCACCACTTGCTTACCATCTGCCCATTGAAAATTGTCCATTCCCAAACATAATCCAGAATACATAATTTTTTTCACAAAAGAGTTCTTTTCATGCTCTACCCCCACAACCTGCCTGATCTTATACTGTAAATACAGAATTTGCAAGCAGAAGGAGATCTTCCCTCTTGGCCAGAAACTCACTATGTATGTCCCACCACAATGCTACTCAGCATTCTCTTCAGTCTAAACTATAATTTCTTGCCTCCCAATAAAATACAAATAAGAATAACTTCAAACATTTCTGAATTGCAGCAATCTTTAAATTGAGAAAACTTAAAATGCGTAAGAAGTTATATGACAGGCAACTTATCTAACTGACACTACAGGAGTTTTTATACAAACAAAGTAAGCTGGAATTGAGCCAACATACTCTAAGTCAACGCCTCCCTCGATCAATTAAAAGAAAATTACAAAATTACTTAATACCACAAAAGGACATATACAGAATAACTTTTATCTGTCTATTATCTATTTAAAATCAGTGTGGCAACAAACCTTAAGGTCTTAAAATCTTGCTTTCATTTGATCTTAATTATTTAGGTGGTCTTCTCTTCTACAAGAAAGCCCATTGAAGATTGTTGTATTTGTTTGAATCAGGAAGAAACTGCAAAACCAGTTTTTACGCTTGTGTGTGCCAGTATTATTGCTGTAATGCATGAATGATTATGAAATTACTTAACTGCCTTCTTTCCAAAGCCCTGGTTATTCCTCTCAGGTTAAAGTACAGAGCTAGCTGATTGTGAAATACATTTAATCATTTGTCCATTTCCAAATGAAATATTCTGCAAATACTGTATTTGCATGTTAATCTTTTATTTACAAAAATAAAATATTTACTAAACTGAACACAAGGAAAATGTGATTTTACACTTCAAAAGTAAAGCATAAAACCAGTTCTAAAAATATCAGAGAGACAGGCATTATACATAAAAGTAAGAACTTAGATACCTAAAATTTACTACAGAGGTACCATTTACTATTTATCATTTAGCATTTGACTTTTCCCCCTACATGCATTTTTCAGTCTCTGTTTAGAAAATGCCAGTATGATGATTTTGGAATACACATAAGATTGAGTTAAAATATTGACAATGATTTGCCAACTATTATGATCTTTTTCCTAAAGCATTAAAGTCTTACTGCAATTAAACACTATTGGAAGCATTAAGATAATGAACTAATTACACCTGCCATTCAAAACATTTTGTGAATACTGTATTTCTGATTAATTCACTGCTGATTAGATGGTTTCTAGAGCATTTCTAAATTGTAGAATTTAAGTCTTACAATCAGTTCAGCTATTGCTCCTTTAGAAACATTTTATTAAATATATTTGTAACCTTACTCTGAAGGGGCTTTTCAGGTCCTAAAAAATAATGCAGTTAATAAAAATGAATATCTAAATGTATAGTTCTATAGAGGACAAAACTAAGGACAACTATCATCATGTGACAAAATTATTTTGATACCTGATGAACTATACAGAGTAATAACTGTTCATCAGTAACAGAAGTTGGAAAATTAAGCATCTGAACCAGTAAGGCAAGTGGTGCTAATGATAAGATCTGAGAAACACTGAATTCCCCAATAAGTCATTGTGAACTCACTATTCAGCATCATACAATCAGGTTAAATTTCTTTGCTTCTTACTATGTGCAAATCAAGCATCAGTTTTACTGTGGATCTTAACTGAATTTGACAGGTGCTGGTGTTTTCTAAAGACCACCTAAAATTATGAGTAATAAAGGAATATCAAAATAGTGATCAGTAGGAAAAAAGCCATGACATAATCAGAGAAGTTTTAAAAGCAGATTAACAGTAGCAACAAAACCAAAAAAAAAAAAAAAAAAAACTTTAAATACATATCAGAAGGCAAATATAGATTTTTCACACATCCTGACACCTGCATATGCAATACTTTTAGTGTCAAGCCAATGGCAAGATAATGGAAGTAAATCAATACAAAAGAAAACCCAGGGCAAAGCCCACTGGCTTTAAGCAGATCATCAATATAATCATTAACATTCACTAGATCAAGCTAAAATAATTATTAAACTTACTGTCACTTTTGCTTCACCTTCTTATCTGGTAAATTCCTCACACACACAGAGGAAGCAAGAATTGCTCTAGAAGCAACATCCTGCTCCTAACAAACTTGAAACTTGGTTCCCCAGGTCACATGAAGTCCCAGCTTATTCATCACCACATTCCCAAAGATGCAGGTGCTCGATCCTGTGACCAGCATGCACTCATCACCTACAGATGGACAGCAACTGGGCATCCAGAAAAGAAGAGCAGGAGAGGGCTTATGCACAGGTTACCAGTTACCAAGTCTGAGGGATCACTAGGAAAGCAAACATCACAGTCCAAGCCTACTTTCACTGTTTGTTAATCTACTTCCACAGTATGTTCTGACATATGCCTGCCTGCATGTCATTTCTGGGCATATTAAGGAGAAGATGGTCATTGGGAATCACCAGGATGGATTTACAGAGGTTAAATCATGCCTGACCAGTATGGTTGCCTTCTGTCATAAAATGGATGAGACATAACTGGTGTCACCCACCACCACTCAACAATCTCTCCTGCAACATCTTTGCACCTAACCTGATCCAAGTTACAGCATGGATGGGTAAACTACCAGCTGATAAAAAAGCCCAAACACCTCTATCATTAGGCTCAAACAGCAGCTCTTGATGGTTCACAATCTGCCCATGGTTACAAAGTGAATAGGTTAGGGACGCAATCCTGTTTCATTTCTTTTACAGTGACCTGGCAGAGCACACAGTCTGCAAACACTTCTTTTATGGGTGTAGAAGACACACTGGAGGGCAGGGTTGCCACTCCGAGTAACTTAGATATGGCCAACAAAAATGTCATGAGAGCATAGCCTGAAGACCTCCCTTACTGGGAGGCAGCTTCCCTGAAAACAAGCTGGAGGTCCTGGCAAGCCATGAATCAGCCCTGCAGCTGGCAGCAAGGAGAGCTAACAGCTTCCCAGGCTTTGGAAATGGAAGCACAGCCAGTGGACTGAGGGGAGCAATTGTTCTGCTTCATGCACAATCCACTTCTCTGGTATCTGCACTACCAGGTCTGCTTTCGGATCCACATTATGAAATGTCAACAGGAACAAGTTCAGTGGAGGGCCACAAAGACAGCTGTCAGCTGGAACACACGTCCTATGAGGAGAGGCTGAAGACACTGGGATTGTTCAGCCTGGAGAAAGCTTTGGAGCACGTAGTAGCAAATTTTCAATACCTAAAATAAATTATAAAAATAATGAGGCAGGCTTTTCACCAAGGTGCATGGGGGCAGAACAACATCAACTGTGATCTGGGAAGTTGTAAATGTGTACTAGGTAAGGGGAAAAGAAACACAGTCCCTCATGGTAGAAAATAAATTGCAGCTAAGAATTCTGAATATGCTGCTACTCAGTGCTTTACCACGCAACTCCATTAAGACAAGGAGCATACTTTTGTTTTTGCTGTATGCTGTTTGTGGCCTCACTAAGGCCTAATGGACAAAATATTACTCACAGGGATGAAACATGCAAGCCATTTATAATAAAAGGCCAATTATGTTGCAAAGTAGTTTTCGTTACTTCTTTTTCACTCTTTCCAGGGGCACAAAAAATTATTACTCATGGCTATAATTTCAGCCTTCAGTTGGAAGGCTGAATAACCAAGTATCATCCTACAGTGCTTTCATTAATAAAGAAGGTTGTGGCATTCAGGAGTTAGAATTAAGAGGGGGAAAAAAAAAATCAACCAACCAAAAAAAAACCCCAAACCCAATAACCAAACCACACACAAAGTATTTTACCACTGGAGGAGGAGGAGGAGGAGAAGAATGGAGTATTTCACAACCCACTTTACATGTTGGCCGAAGTTTAAGATTCACTTTTCAACACCAACAGCCCTGCACTCAGTTGAAAAGCACCTACTGAAACTTCCATTAAAGCAACAATTTTTCCATGTGAGCCCATTATGGGTTATTTCCCATTTGACATGAGCATCTTTCTGAAGAACAAAACCAAAGCCAAATTATTGCCTATCTTCCAGGTGAACAGCACTGAGTCAGACTACGCTGAAACTGTGAAACCTGTGCAGAAACCTACGTGCATCTCTTTTCCAGGAACAAGTCTGGGCAAAGTAATAGTACAGATAAAAGATAACACAAAATACAAGTCAGGGAGTTTCTATTTGTAGAAGCTCCGCACTTCAGAAGTCCCTCAGTAACTTCCAATATCTGAGGAAAGAATCTAATAGTAAAAGACTCAACAAGAGCCAAAGCACAAGATAATTGCAATTGTTCTCCTTAAAGTCAGTTGCAATTATTTGAGCATGTATATTAAGCTAAAAACAGCTATGAAAAAGAATCCATCTTCTTTCTACTTTCAGAAAAATAAAAGGAGACTTAACACCAAGGCTGACTTAAGAAACGTGGAAAGGTTCTACTCATATCACCAATTTTGTTAATATATGAAGCACAACAGGCAACCACTTTCAAAACAGTTTGCCACTGTTCTTCAGACAGCCTTCCAGGCACTGGTTTTTTTTTTTTTTAAGCTAAGCAATGTGGATGAAAATGCCTGGAATCAAACTGTTGACTATTTTTCAGTGACCATTTCATTGAAGAGACAAATTAAAATGGGATCACTGGGTAACTTGATAGTGGATTTTAGTAATTCATGGGATTATGAGTTTTACTCCAATTTTAGCTCCCTAGAATGGTGTGAGCTATCAAAACACTCCAAATGCAACCCAGAAGGGGTCCGAAAGTTTCCTATTACAATGATTATATAATTCTTTATGGATAAAGCTCCAAGGCGTAGACTAATCCCCAAAGTTGTGTTCTGTACTTTTTCATCAGTATTTTATCTCATACCACAGAACTACTGGAAACATAGGCCAGTTATTTTCCTTCTTTTGGTTTCAGACTTTGCTGCCATAATTTTCAGTACAAGAGGTCCTTTCTGGACACAAACTTCTATAGCCATCCTCCACAAAAAAAAACACCCCAGCAGATGCACAAATCTGCCATAATTTCTTCTGTACCTTCTTAATGCTCTAAGGGACAAGTATGGTATTTAATTTTAATCACTGTAAGTTCTGTCAGACAATATTCCAACACTATTTTTTGTCCAGAGAACTAAAAAGATCTGACAAGAGAGTTTAACTAAGGACTCATGTTTTTAGAATTAGAAGAGAATAGCAATGCTGACATCCAGGAAACAACAATGTTGGAGAAGAAGGATAACTGAAAAGCATTACAATACATTAGACAACACCATAAAGCAATGTTTTGCTATTAACTGTGAGGTATTGTGGATGATATGGAACTGCGACCCCCAGAAGCTGATGAGTCTTTTCCAAGATGAACTGAAAGTCTAGGTAATTCAGGAAATTGTCATAAACTGCAGGAATGCTTCCTGGGAGTGGGTACTGTAGGAAGCCAACAGAAGTTCTAAATATATACACATATTATTATATATATTAGTCAGGAGAAAATGGCAACAAGCTAGGTGATATGTTGATGAGACGCAGGTGTAGGTACAGATTTGAAGGGCAGAGAACAGCAACAGCTGTCACTGGGATCTGCAGAATTACTACATTAAAAAAAAAAAAAATTCTAGGCTTTATCTTCAAGGCACTAACCCAGCCTGAGGAATGAGAGATTTGGTCACCTGTGTGGACAAGCTGAAAGCGATACAAAGTGACACTGTTAGGTTGGTGTGAAAGAAGATCAGAGGAGACAGCAAAGACCACCTCTATCACTTAATCCAACCAACCTCAAGGCACTCCACTTCAGTTTACCCATCTGGAATCTATCAAGGAAATCTAGCAAAGTCAATGATAAACAAAAATTACAGGACAACTGTCCTTAGGGCTCCAAGGCTACTGCTATATTGGAAACTCTGATTTTACTGTGGCAGTTTTAACACCTTAAGTCCAAAGATGAACAAACCTCATGACTGGCCTTTTACCACCATACCACACTTCAGCAAGATCATGCCCAGAACAGATGAAGGAGCTGTACACTGTCCCCCAGAAGACCACTGAATAACCAGAATAAAACTGCCTTCTAATCTGGAAAGTATCACAGCCCAATTTATAACTGAAAAGAAACAAAATCCCAAAAAACTGGCAGGGCACTGACAAGACAACAGCTGTATTTCAGGAATTCTCCAGTCTTCTGAGAAAAAATATATGCCCATTGAGATGACAGGCTATTATTGCACTATAAGAGTCCTTGAACTTAATCCATTAATATAACCATTATTTTTTATGGTCTTTCATGTATTCATAAGACCAATCAGAAAAACTGGTTCAATAATGCAGCCAGAATGGCTTTATATGTAGTCTGGTAGTACTGATCTCTCACACTGAAAAGTCTCTTTTATAAGTATCTGAATTCCAAGGATAGCTATGAATTGTCCAACTGCATCGTTTTACCTGAATTTTGTGACTTTCAAGCAAGAAGTGAGCTAAGAACAAACAGATTTTCACTTGGGATCCAGCAATTGCAACCCTTTAGCAGAAGCCAAAGATAATGCACCAGGTAAACATATAAAAAACCACTACATGCCTGAATTATTCCAGAAATACAACTTGGTTTGTATTGGATTTTGTTTTCCCCTCTCACTTTCCACTCATAAGAGTTAGACACTAGATCCCCACAGTTGTTAACTTCACCAACCTGGAAAGACCTGAATTTAAACATTTCCAAATGTTTAAGCTTTCTCAAGTGTTTAAAAAAAATAAATACTAAGAATTTTAATTACACACTAAGAAATTTTACAAGTGTTGGAACAAAATCCAAAAGAAGTCAGATTTAAAAAACATCTTTCCTTCCAACGTGCAAAACAAACCTAGTACAGCTGATACGTTGATCAAAAATTGCTCAAATTTTAAGAAAAATTAATATAAAACCTGCTATTTTACCTTCAGTCACTGTGTATTTATTTAAAAAAAACAAAGCTCTGACTTGATCAGTCTTTTCAGATATATTAACTTCCTTGTTTCTCCCTTTCGAAAGAGCTTCCAAAAGCTCCAGGGGAAAAAAAAAAGTAAAATAAAAAGCAATATTTAAATAAATATTTAGAAAACTAACTTCCTCACCGAGTTATTTCAAAATCACTTCAGGACAGAAGAAAAAAAAAAAAACACTGTCTGAAAATTCCCATGTTATTTTTTGGTTTTTTTCTCACGTGCCTTTTGTGTGGGCTTTCCTGGGTTATGTCCAAGATTTACAGCTATTCCAAGCAACAGAACTGGGATTTCACAGTTTCTGCAACTGATGCAAGAAGCCTCATAGGAATGATCTCACTCTATATTAACCAGAGTTCTCTACTTATTTTTAACAGAGCATTTTGAGAAGTATAAAGTTTCTTACAGAATATGAAAGCCCAAAAACATTATAATCTGAATCCTGTTGTCAGGAACTGTTTAAGTGTCTGCTATTTAGAAATTCTTTAGCTACTAATAAATGTTGATAATAGATCCTGAATCCTTTAAAGAAAATAGTAGTAAGCTGTGTGTCAACCTCTACAAGAAAAACTTAAACCCAGGATGATCAACCTTTTACAGAAGGGTTGGTCTCTGGAAATGTCTCAAGTAAGAAGATGAAGTGTAGAAAATTGATGAAAGTGACTGATACATTTCCTGAACATCTAGAAAACATGTTTTAAAAAGTCACATCCAGAAAAAGTGTTTTAAAAAACCCAAAAACCAAACTCTGAAAACAGCTGGCAAAGCAAGAAAAACACGAGCACAATTTCATCTTTAAAGAAGTTAATAAGATTGTTAATCATAAACATAACATCAAAAATTATTTAATACTCTATCAAAAAATTCATGTGACACAAGGATTCAAATAGGAAAACATTTGGTATATGTGGTGATTAGACTCAAGAAGACATTTCTTCATGTGCTATTAATACAAGAAAACAACCAGAGAAATGAACACAGAAAATCCATAGTCATCTGAATGAAATTATTAAGTAAAGAAAATCTAAAACTGATTGTGACATTGCCTTTATTTACTGCCACTGAACACATAAGATTAGGCACTATCACTGTCTCCCTAAGGGAAAGCCATCGCTGAACTTTTGTGCAACTCTTTCCAACCACAGCTTAACACAACTAAGAATATTTTGTCTAAATTCTCACGTGGGCAGAACCCTTAGAGAACTGTGTTTCAATTGTGGCATCTTAACTTAGGGCTTAGTCAGCACCAGCATATTGTGCTCCTTCGGCTTGAAGGCAGCACTCACAGGTTCTCTCCTCGGGCTGAGGACAACCTGCCTGCAGAATGATCCACACAGCCAGAGCCAGAACTAGGACTGAAGGCAGCTCAGTCAGTAACACAGCTCCAATGTCATCTCCACTGCAGCCAGCCACTGCCTTGGGCAACTGGATTGGTCTCTCAGAGATGAACTGGTTCATTTTATATCGATTATTTCATTAGGTCCAAGTCAAGCACTCTGTGCAGAAGGCTGGACACCCTGGAAAACGGATATTAACACAAGAAATATGCAAATAAAGTACCGGAGCCTAGAGTTGTCTGAAATTCCGGTTGTACAAGTGATTTGAGCAGTCAAGCTCTAAAGCATATATCCTTTTTCTGATTCTTCTTCCATTGGCTGCCCACTTTTCCTTTTAATACACATAAATTCAGCCTTCTTCAGAAATTACAATGTCCCACTGATTTTTTTCATGGAAACACCTAACAGTTCTGAAGACCTTCCTGTCTTCAACACGGTATTTGTAAATAATCCAGAAAAAATTCCTGTTTTATAAAATATTACCAGCTTTCTGTATTTAAAACAGCAGTTCCTGACCTGCTGCTCTTCATCACTGCTATCCTTTAAGAGCCTCACCTCAAGAAACACAGATACAGTTTCAACCTGACATCTTGCCTGAAAGAAAAATTATTCAGGTAATTAAATACCACAGGACAGAGCACTTTACCAACGATCCAGAAGACTCTGTTGTCCTTTATTCTGTGACAGAGTTTATACTTTAAACCTGTATGCAAGATCAGAGTCTTAAACTGTGAACCTTCCAGCCTTCTCCTCATTAAACACTAGTTATGCTTTAGGTGTTTTAGCCAAAAAATACTAGATTTCATCCATATTAGTCAAATAACAATGCTGACTGTCAAAAATTGTTCTGTTCACAAGTAAATTAAATTAATTTAGTTCTGGTAAGTAAAAGTTTGAGCCAAATGGCCCAGGTTCTAATATATGAGCAGCAATGTATTTTCACAACTCTCCCTTTTGACAGGTGAGAAGCTAACAGAAAACAGTAGCATTTGAACACTGAACAGCTTCTGGTACTTACGCTTCAAGTAAGCATGAGACAAATATTTCAGCTTATTCGACCTTCTCTCAACAGTGTATAATGCATTTCTTCCATCACAAAAAATCATGTAGCAGAGTAATTAGAGCCTAAATTTATATGTTCTATTTGATGGAATAAATAGCCAAAGTGGCTGTTTCAACCACATGGGTAATTTATATCAAGTACTGAATAAACCATCACAAAAAGAAAAAAACAAGAACTTTTTGGATACACAACAGGAGGGACACTCACTCGGGTTGCTCTCTTGCCTCATCCCACCATTACCACTGCATGTACCTTCACGTGTAATCTAACACACCATGAACACTCATCTTCTCAAACTTTCAGAACTGAAAAGAACCGGCGTGACCAATGTCATCTTGGTTGTTCTCAAGACTTGAAAACAGATATAATCCTGCCCAGCATGAGCAGGATACTCTGAGTTGATTATTTCCAGAATTCTGACAAGCTTGTCTTTAACAAGTACGTAAGGCTCTAGGTGTCATATGGGAGCTGGCATTATGAGAAACAAATTCCAATGTAAGAACAATTCTGTCATGAAATTTTTCATAAATGCACAACATTAAGCAATTATAAATATGAAACTATTTTTAATTAACATGCTCCAATTTCTATCATTAAAAGTCTGTGGTGAGCTAAAATTTATCACCTCAATAGTGACTGTAACATTCACTACCTTATTTATATTAACTACTGTGATAGAACAGGGGCTTTGAAAGTCTGTGAACATTATTCAGCTGTACAGAATGGCATAAACTCAGTTTCTGTTCTTAATTCTCTACTTACAAATTCAGTGAAGCTGACTATACATTGTATTCATGGCTTTCTCCCAACCCAGTGAAAATTAATTTTAATCCGTTTCACTAAGACACTACTCTTTGCCTTTTTCTTTTCATTACAAATATCAAGCTGTATTTTAAATGTATTATCTCAGAGCCTAATGCATGAACACCACTTGGAAAATTAATATCCCTCAATATAACTCCTGTGCACGGGCCTTTGCAAACAAGAACTTGCCCTCTGACCACCTTATCAGTGATTAATAATGTCTGTAGAATGCTTCATCTGGTTACCTATTTCCTCAGAGACTGAAAAAACTACTGTATAGGATCAAAGAAAAAACAACAAACTTTGTGTTGGTCAAGAACAAAGGCAACACTTCTACCTGTGGGAGTGCTTTAGCCACAGCTGCCTGGAGAGAATATTCTAGGGAAGCATCAATGCAAGCTTTTCCTTTCTTGGTCCTCTCTAGGCTCTTACCAGCAGAAATTTGGGTATAGCCTGGTATGGCACTTGTAATGCTCTCACTGGTGCCCTTTAGAATGATTCAGAATGCAATCTGTGACAGACAGAGCCGATGTAACCCACAATCCATGATGCTCAAGAGCTTTGATGGACCCACACCAGTAATTACTAGGTGCTCTAAGACTATTTAAAGATTTTAGAGAACTGTTTCCTACTTGACTGCCAAGAGTAATCAAATCACTAACATAAACCAAGACTTTTCTCTTACTCTGTTATTATTTACCTTGACTAACAAGGAGCACTTCATCATCCTTCCAGCCAGGTGTTTCAAGCACTTATACACAATCACCCACAATCTACAGGTTAACTTGTTTGTATCTGTGAACTGGCAGTACTCCACACCAACAAAATTATATTAGTCCCAGCTCTTTAAAAATGATTAGTGGATATAATAGAAATAAACCAGTGCTATCACTATAGCTACAGCTATACATGCTATCACTGCTGATCACCTGAGACTCAATTCTGGTTACACTGAAGACGAGGAAAACTTCAGTTTCTCCACAAGAATTCGTTATTTTCCCAGTGTCTTCATATTATTTCAATGAACTTTATTTCAAACATAGCATCTGATATACTAAAGGGCAAAGGCAGTGCACACAGGAAATACTATCAGGATGGACCTACTTAAAATTACAAAAATGCATGTTTACATTCTTCCCAAGGCAAACCATGCAGCGATTTTTAAGAAGTCCCCACAAGCGTATGAAGGCACTAGAAGTACAGCCTTTGCTATAGCCACAGCTCATCACACACGGAGACACAGTTACCTCAAACACCGCCAACCCTCCCCAGCAAGCGCCCAAGCCCTCTCACAGCCGGTGGCACGCATCCGAAGCACTGCACCCTCGAGCCGAACCCAGCCGGTGAGGGCGGAGAAGGTGCCGGGTCCCGGGGCGCTTGACAGGAGCGTCCCAGCGGACCCTGGGAGTCGCCGCAGCCCCGTGCACACCTTCCCCACGGAAACTTAAGGAAATCCCTGCAAGAGCCGGTGAGTGCCCAGCCGCGCAGGGGGCAGCGGTGGCACCGCGGCGAGGACAGCACCTGGCCCGCTCCTCAGCTCCCCGCCAGCGCCTGTCCTGCGCCGTGGCCCCGTGAAGCGGGGGAAAAAAAAAAAAAAAAAAAGAAAAAAAAAAGAGAAGTTGTCCGTTTCGGTGTAAGGCTCCTGGCACAGCCGCGATGTGAAACCGGAAGGCACGGCACGGACTCCCCGGCCTCCCGCCCGGTTATGTAAGTAAGGCACGGCTGCCCCGACGGAGGGGGAGCCCCGCGCCCCCCGCAGACACCTGCGGCGGCAGGTGCCGTCCCCAGCACCGCTCGCCCGCTCCTCAGGCACCTGTCCCGCGGGCGGGATCCCTTCCCGGAGGGAGCCCGGGGCCACCTACCGCTGCCCGCG
>VXBC01011956.1:196869-297472 GCA_013399945.1 Ploceus nigricollis
CAGGGCCGCGCCGCCTCCCGCGGGCGAGCCGGGAGCTGCCCCCGCTCGGTGTCGGCGCCGTGTGGCTTGTTGCCTTCGTGCCTCCTGGCCCCAGCCCTCCCTTTGGAAGCCCGGTGGCCGTTCCTTCGATACCTGCGCGGGAGGTGCGCCCGGCAGCCGCGCCCCGCCGCCCGCCCGCCCTTCGGCAGCCGCCGGCAACCAGGAAGGGGCAGCGGGGAGAGCTCCCGCCGGCGGAGGCGGGCAGGGAAGGGCAGGGACCCCGGGGGCGAAGGAGGACGGAGCCCCGTTACCCCCGCAGGGCTCCGACTGAGAAAGGGACGCGAGTGGCTCCGGGCCACTGGGAGCTGCGTCCGGCCACGGCCCCAGCGAGGCGAGCGGTGACAAGCTGCCCTGCCCGCCCGGGGCTGGCTATCCTCTCGGGCCCGGCTGCCGTGGGCCGGGAACTTCCTCCTATAACTGGGCTTACTGCGATACTGATAAATCTGATTCCCGGGGCGTGGCGGGAGGGGTAGGCAAAGGGACCTGCAGTTTTAGACTCAAAGTCACACACCCGCAACAGAGACTCGGCATCGCCGTGCTCTGCCCGGTCCGAAGCCCACGGCCCATCTCGCTGTTCCAAAGGGAATCCCACGCTCTCCAATGGGCTTCCTGGAGCCCAGGACCCGGTATGACCTTAGCGCTAGGCACAAGCAAACTTCAGCCACCTTCTTGCAATGAAGCTCCAGAGCACGACCCCCGGGGGTCGGGCTGTTCAGACTTCAGAGGGATGAGAAACTGCCTTTTGCGCTTCATCCAGCATTTGGGGGCAGTTCTCTTGGTTGAATACCTTAGGCAGTGTTTCCATTCAGTTCAAAAATGCAAAAGTACGAAGTAAATTTGTATAATTTTTTTGTTTGAAAAGTTTATTGGTGATTAGTGTATCTGTTGCACCTGCACCATGTTTAAACCTCTATAAATAGAGGTTTATAACTATACACCAATTTCTCATTATGTAAACCTTTTTTTTCTTTCTTGCCATCCATCTCCAAAGATGGAGGAGGTCATAGAAAAGCGTTTTGGGCCAGATTAGAAACTCTATGTTCTCATGAATAAACAGTTATTTGTATAAATATTTCCATTGTACGAAATGTGCATCCTATCTTCCTAATTCCTTACAGCACAAAGTGAGAAGTTTACATTAGTCTCTATGTGTGAAGACTACTGTGCAGATAAAATGCTGGAGTGTGAGTTAGAAAATGTCACAGAAGGAAGGGAGGTTTGCAGAGGAAATGAAGAGGTGGAGTATTACCATTATGAGCAATTCAAAGTCTGGGAATTTTATGTTAAGGATACATAAAATACTGCTTTGAATCATCTCTTTCCTCACACTTCTTCACTGGCAAAAAGGTATCACTTCTTGGAAATTTGAGGAAGATACTAAATGAGTTTGATGCTTTAGGTTTGTGTACTTTTAAATGGTAATTTTGGTAAAAAGCATGAAAAAAGAAACCAATATTTAGCAACTTTAAAAGACAACACTCAATTTCAGAGGTCGAGCGGTCATCTCTGTCTTTTCTTGCATAAAAATCTCAGGGGAAAATTAGATCCAAAAATCTCATCTGATCACACCCTCAAAAGGCACATGACTAAATTATGGTAATCAGATTAGAACCCAAATCTTGCAATCTTTCATATTATATGTAGTAGGTTTGAACTAGAATAATTACCCTTCGGGCAGTGAGTCATATATTTACACACGTGAACATCTTTGCGTACAGATGTGCATACAAAAATATACATTTATATATATGTATATATGTGAGTGTATTTCTACATTCAGTTATGCATGCTTACTCTGCTGAGGCCTAAATGTCTATGAAGGTATGAGGAGACTCACAATTGCATAGTGTGCATTGTCATACGATATTTGGGAAAAAAATTTTGAAGAAATTACTGCCCTTGTACAGCTATGTTACCTGGCATAGCTGCAACATCTCTCTCTTAGTGTGCTGAACATTTCCCTGCTGTTCAGTTTGTAGTTTTCCCTATTGTTCCAGGATTTTTGTCTGTAAGCAGATGTCAGTGTGCTCAATTACATAGGCAAATTAAACTTCTGTAAAAAACACTAGAATCAGTGGATAGCACTGGTAGCTAGACATGTAGACATTCTGATTTGTTCCTTGTAACTCTGCTGCTAATGAATGCCAGCTCCTGGAAACACTTAATGATGAAAGCAAGTGCGTATGCTCAGCAGCAATGTGCCCACGTCTACAAAGCCTGTATCGTTTTGTCTTTTGTTTGCTTCCTTTTGCAGGGAGAAAAGAAAAATGTCATCTTCTTTTTAAATACTCCACATACTATTTCACTGCTGGTCTTTGGGCCACTGTAAAGAATTCTGCCTGAATAAAAGACAGTATGAAAACAAGTGTCACAGTAAAATTAATCCTGAATTTTTTTTTTTACATTAACTACCCATGAAAAAATTGCTTGAGTCAAGTATGAAATATTCCTTTATGCAAATCATAAAAAGGCAATGGAAGGAGAGCAGAATTTGCACAGTCTTTCATATGTACTTTTATACTAGAATTGCCATTTATTATTCTTAATGAGAAGCAATTGACCTTGTTGGCCAATGGATTAGACTTAGTAGGAAAACTATAGTTTGTGTGCAATAGCCTCATAATGACCAACATCATATGAACTCAGAGAAGGATTCCATTAAAATTCATGGAACACTATTGAATTAAGATGAAAGAACAGGTATTTGCTTTCAAGAATTGAAAACGGCAAATGTAATGAGGAGCCATCCCTGAGACAGTGGAGATTGCCGATGCAAGATTAACGATATCAAGCCCTACATGCAGAGGAAACATAATCTGGACCTAATTAAGGATTCATTTGAAATTTTTCATGAATGGACCCTCAGTGAATTCCAGATGATAATAGTTTCATTTAAGTCTTAGAATCAAGTCTTGATTATAAAGACTGAGGAGGTTGCTGTATTTTCACAAAACCTTTTATTATGTGTAAATTCTTAAAAATAACAACACAATGCTTACCCTATTTTTATGAGCGGAATGACACAAGTTCTTGATACTTTTTTCCCAAGAAGACTCTGATTCAAGAGCATTGTCTCAGCAAGTATTTGATTAATGTCAAACTGTTTATATAGGCAAACAGAGCACCATTACCTGCAGATGCTGAGAACTGTCACAGACTGGGAGCTATGTGTTAGCAGTCAATATATTTCAAAGTTAGACTAGAATTCCTAGTTAGGAATGTTCTATATGGTATGGGTGGCTAAACTTTAGAAGATCTCTGCCAAATTTTTAGAAAAATGGCTCAACGTGTCCTTCTTCAGAAAATACTTGTGAAAGGGGCAGTTAAAAAAACCATCATTTCTGAGTCTTAAAAAAATTGCAATTTTGCTTTCTCAATGAACCTTGAGAATCGGGGTGGTGTTCTGCAGCCACAAGGGGACAGACCCTCTTCAGAAATCTTGTCAGAACTCACAGTTTCTTATTAACTGTGGGTATTAAGGCATTGTAAAGAAAATCTTTCTACTGGTAAGTTATGATTACCTATTGGATGAAGCAGCTGTGGATGAATGACAATATAATAGATATTGGTAGTCCTTGCAAATACGATATGTCCTTGCCTGAATTAGAAAGAAAAGCAATTGTTTACAGAAATACTGGCATTTAAAGAGCTGAGTGATTGCATTTTAGAGCAAAAGTAGCCTATCAGTGATCAAACAAGAATTTTTGTTCCAAATTGTTGACCTAAATATTTGTCTTCAGATTCTAAAGCATTGTTCAAGAGGTGAGCATTATTTTTATGACACCACCAATACCCGTTTGCAGGAAAACATTGAAAAGCAGTTGTAGTAGCACAGGACCGTGAAGATGACCGTAGCAGGCTATCAAACTAATTTTCTCCATTTTCTATTTTTTTTGTCTCTGTCTATTCTTTGCCTCTGACAACCCAGTTTTCTGTGAAACTGATCATCTCGCAAGTTATTTCAAACACATCTCATGTACTGCTGCAATATAGGTCAAGGAGGTCCTATGATAAAAGGAGTTTTTACTCTTCTTTTTCTTCTAACTTGAACATTCCAGCTAGTGGAAAAAGTTCATCAAAAATATTTGATGTGTTCAAGTGCTGTTAAGAACATTATCGTGTTTCTGCTTTTCACTTCATCAGTAGAGAAAACATGCCTGCTGTGTACAGTTAATTTACAAATGAATGAGTAGAAAACAAGCCTGGGTATAAATACCTCTTCACTTACACAAATTAAAGTGTCTGTATTCTCAGTAATTACTTACAGATGCATACAAACACACACAGATATACATAAATTTGATCCATTTCTCTCCCTGTTTTCACAACACATGATAGAGTGTTTTAGAGGTTTCTGTGGGCAGATGGAAAGTTAACTTCAAGAGAGACAGAAATTAGGTAGTACAGGACTACCTACCATGAACCTCTGTTCTTCCCACCTTCCCTTTTTTTGCTTATTCCACCTTGGCTCTTACACTGTGTGTGCTTCAGAACTGGGACTTCTCTCTGGGATGACCAGCACAATGCTTCCTCTATTTCAGTATAGATGCTTTTAAAATAACAGTCCTCACTCAGCTCAGTGCCAGAGGAAGTTGTGCCCATCTGTGTCTCCATCCGTTTTCTCAATCCATTATCTACAGTGTGTGGAAGTACTGGTTTGTTTCTAATGACAGTTAGAGAAATCATCTTTATTCCAGAGATGTGAAATACCTAATTCCTGTCATACTGAACTTGGAAACAAATGTAACTGGCAGGGCTGTCCAGCGCAAAGTCCTTTTACTTTTTGTCATGAAAGAAAAAAAGAGGAATAATGCTTTTGTTCAGCTTTAAAAACAAAGATTTACAAGTCCCCAGGTGAAAATTTCCAAAAGGGGTACTTGGAAAAGAAACCAGGCTTAGAACATAAAGACAGATTTAGTGTACTTACTAATAAGAATGATCACCTGGCACACACAATGAAGTAACTTTTTTGTTATTCTTTATAAAATCATAAAATTTGACCTTCCAAGTTAATTTTTGTAATAAAAGGGGTATTAAAATGAATGATAAAACCTAATGACAATATGATTTTGTTTACTATAGCGTAATCCTTGAAGAGAAAATCTGTAAAAGGCTAAGATTTGTATTACATGCCATTTGTGACCACCTAGCTCTTGAATTCAGTGCAATTTGAGAGTAAATCACAGAATGTAGATATGTCTCTACAGGAGAATCTAATGTGTGCTCAGATCCGTTTTACTCTGAGTAAAACATACTCCTTAAAACTCAAACATGACAGCCATCATTATAGTTTCTCCTGCTGCAAAAGAGAGGAACTGTAGTCCCTGTGTGGGCAGACATCTACAAAGCTCTGCTTTATTGCTATTCAATGCCTTTCCAACAAGAGGAAGTCAACCAGCCTCACACATAAAACTTACTCCAGAATGCCTCAGCACAGCTGCGACGGTATCAGCAGAGAAAGAGCAGAAAACATTTTTGATAACTGAACTGGGGCCTTCTCCTTCACACTACAAAATGCAGTCCCCTACCACAAAAAACAATCACATTTTGCAGCTGCGGGTTAGCTTTGTAGGATAGGAAAATCATGCCATTTTTCTGGTTTGCTGTTGCATAATCTAGAGGGATCTGAAAACAAGTTTTCAGTACAAATCTATGCAAAGCGTACAATTATAGGGCATGTAGTTGCTTGCACTGCTTTCTGTTTTCCCCGCTGGGAAATACTTTTCTCTTTCATACATGGCACTGTGCTAACCACTCGCTTATCTTTTCTTTCAGTTTAGCAGATTAAATAGCTAGTGCAGTATACATAAGAAAGAATTTTATCAGCTATGCTTGCAGTGCTTGTTAATGGACTGCACATAACTTTTTTCTGCTACTGACTTTAGCTCAGGCTGTCAATGTATAACATTCCCTCCCCCTAATTCTACATTTGCAAAGTGGGCAAGTTAGCCAACTGAAGATGAACAACAAAAGGATATTATTTGCACCTGTGAAGTTTGTTTTTAGAAAGGAGGATAGAGTATCCTTGCAGGGTGTTGTGTCACTACAGTGGAAGAGGTCTAGAAAACATGGATGTCAGTCGCATTTTTAATGATTAGCACGGCAGTATCCCAGTTTGTGCCAGAGAATGCCTGTTCTTGGTGATCTCTTCTGACTGGCAGGTATGGATTGACTTATGCTATGGGATAAGCAAACAGTCAAGTAGAAAGAGAGAGGCTTTCAGTAGCAGTTCATTCCTTTACTGTGTGTGCTGCATTGCTTAATACTAGAGTTTACCCCAGATTCAGACATGGTGGATAGAAGGAGGAATCAAACTTTAATCAGAAAAGTGCTTCAGATTTATGCACCCAAAAAGAGTAACTATAATTGAAGATCATTATTTGGACTGGCTGTGAAAAAACCTGTAAAAATTAGAACGATGGAGAAATCTAAATCTATCAAAACAGATACAATATTCAGTAATCACTGTCAATAAAGTTCTGATCTTGTGTTCCTGAACAATGGTAGATTGAATTGTATTGTTTTCAATTGCCTTCTTCTTTACAGTCACAATGCAACAATTCTTAACTCTGAAAATCCACAGCCCCAAAACTTTCAGACAATACATCTTGGAAGTTTCAAATGGGCTTGAGCAAGGTAATTGTTATCTTATGCCTCCACAGTCAATACTGAAAACTTCACCTGAGATAACTCTGGAATTGACTATGCCAAGCTTTCTCTTTCTTGGCCAAAACAAATGTCAGGTATGATAGGGCGGTGCTACCTAATATTCATTTTAACCTGCATGATAGACCTAAACTCTAAATATTCACAAGCCATGTGGATTTTTAGACATACCTTGCAAAATCTAAGTTTGCTTGCTTGTTTTTACATGAAGAAAGCAACTTTCTGTATAATCCTAGTCTATGAAATAGATTAAGCAATGTTTTTGAGGTTTTAAGGAGGGGCATAGCCCAAATAAACTGTTTTCCCAAATCATTGAAATTTGACAAAATTTTAAGTGCCTGAAGCTGAGTCTTCCAATGGGTAGTGGTAACCATCTATCAATAATTCCAGGTGGATCTATGGTCTATTTTGTTGGTAATTATTAGGTATTTCATAATGTATTTGATATAAATGTATTGTAAAAAACTATATGCAGTTATGAAATGGCTAACTATATCCACTTCCCAAAATACACTTCTGAATAGATTTTAAAAGGTTCTCTGATCTCTGTCATAATGAAAATGATGCCGCTTCTTTGTGTTTAGTTGTTTAAAATCTTAAAGATTTCTCTTGAAGGTAAAAGAATAGGCAGCTCAGAGATAGCAGCAGTCTACCATATTCCTGTTTTTTCTGTTTCTGATAAGCTCTATTTACAAGTATAAAACGTTAGTTTCATTAACAGAGAAAAAACTTTAATAAATGGGAAATTAAAAAAAAAAGGTAGGTAGTATGAAAGAAGGTGGCAGTAAGAGGAGGTACAGGAAAGGAAAATTTGGGCCTCTGATGCATTTCAACAGGGACACACCCTACAGTTGTCCAGATTCCTTCCTCTTTGATATGAGCTAGAGAAGAAGGATGGCCATAAAATGGGTGGAAGGAGCCAGCTGAGAAAGGATGCAAGTAATTTGATAGGACATGATGAAAATTAAAATATTGAAGAAATGCAACTTTAAATCTTTCCTAGGTAGTGCCTTTATGAAAGGGCAAAAAAAAGTATTAATACTAATGAGAGGAGGCAGCAGTACTCTAGGAAATGGCTGGGGCTTACAAGTATAACATTAACTTTATTAGACAAGGGCTGAACCTGTAAATCTTCCGGTGTATGAAAGATTGTTATAAGCAGGTCAGATAAGAGCAGAAAGAAGGTGGTTTCATTTGTAGCAAAAATGTTTAGAGATGGTGAACACTAAATAAAAGCATGGGGTGAAGAACAAGAAGGGGCTCCTATGGCCTCGGACATGTTCTGTCTGCAGCACTGTGAGGTACAGTCAGTGCCCTCTCCTGGGGCTGCTTCTCGATGCCTCTGTAGTCCTCAAAATCTGCCACCAAAGTCACACATCTTCTTGGTAGTCCGAGACATCCTGATGAGGCCTAAGCAATGGGCATGATGGCACTCACTGGGTTAAGGAATGCCACCACAGTGCCAGACCACAGCTGATGTTACTTGCAGCTGTGGCAGTTTTGTGGAGGCAGCATCAAGTGGCCCAAATAGCTGGCAAAGTTTTCCATAAGATTAAATATTGGGAAGAAATTTTTGTGTTCAATTTCTTGTGCAAGTCCAGCGTAGGGACTCAGTGAAGGTAGCTGACAGAGCTATTCGTCAGATTCAGCATCTTCTTTCTGTCATTCTTTTTCTGAGTAGAACCAATTTTTTAATTTATTAGTATTAGTAAAACTGGTAATGAAAATACTGTGTACAGTTATGCTATTTCTTCTCCAGCTGAAACAAGAATGTTTGTTTGTGCATATTAGTGATGCCACTAAGCGGTGAGGTAACAACGAGTTTAAAGGGAAAAATTATCTCCTTAAATATTGCATAAATAACTGATTTTGTACAATTTTTGGTCAGTGGGATGAAACATCCAGTGTTCAATGCTTTAGAAGAATGCCCTTTTTCTAAACTAAATAAAGTGTGAATTATACTCCATTGTTGTACAGCTTCCACAGCTGTGGAAAGATTGGAATCTGATGCATCACAAAGAGAAATAATGTAAACTGGAAACATGACATTTCAAGGGAAAAAAATACTTAAAATGGAAAACAGAAAAAAAAAAGCTAGTTAATTGTCTGCATGAAGTTGAATTTCCAAGAAGAAACAAAGCAAAAGAAAGCCCAACAGATGTTTTTGTGAATGCTTTTTAAACTTACTGTCAACACCTTCATTGGGAAAAACCCAAATTCAATGAATAAATGAGTTTGGAATTAAAGTGAGTATATTCCTAAATTCTAGCATATTTTAATAATTTCATAAAAATAGTCAAATCATAAAGTTTCAGCCCAGAACACTGAGTCCTGTATAACTGTTTGGAAAAGTCTTTATAAATTAATAAACCTGTGAAGGCAAATATTTATGGTTATAAATAGCAATTATATAGTAATATGTGTAAATTATTGGAAAAATTTATCAGAGCTAAACAGCTGCCAGTGGCTGAAACTATCCCAGTAAAAATGCCAGTGTGAGGAGTTTTTTGTAGACTGGACTTATCTGTGGTTCAGCTTTAGCCCAAGGAAGTCTTTCTCTGAAAATAGCTGTGTTTTAGGCATACTTATTATGCAAACTGTATGTATGTTGATTTCAACCTTGTGTAAGCTTTCCTTCACATGTCGTAAACCTTTGCATCTCTTTCATTAAACTTGGTGTTTGTTACAAGAGTAATGGTAGGCCCTGGCTAGGTTCCTCTTCCACAATTTTTCATCAAGCCCATTGAAAACCTGAAAAAAATACAAGAAGTCCTTAGAATTTAATAAAAATAAGACTATTTTTCTAGATATATTTTAAACAATATTCAAGTCAATAAATTGAACAATAAACTCCTCCTAAAATGATTTTTAAGCAGCAATTTTAAGATGATAAGAAAAAATGTTTTATTCACTCTACTTGGAAATTCACATTAATTTTGTTCTAAGATAAGTTTTGTGAAAGTATTTCTGTAAATTAGCCTGTCGTGGAGCATGTGCTGGGGTGTGCTGGTCCTAAATAGCAGAAGACAGTTGTGGTTTTTCATTAACAATGTGGCTGGTGCACAATTTTTCCATCAAGTGTCAGCATCTCACAGCACAAGAAAACAATGTATTCAAAAAGGACGTGACAGAGGGAAGAATATTAAAGAGTTCTACTGTAGAAAGACTACTAAGGAAAAATGTGATTTTCATGACAGTAATAGCTGATCAATCATTGTTAAATTAGGTACATATTTAATACTACAAGGATCTTAAATTGAATACCTCTTTACATAACATTTGGTTTTACAGGTAGCATACAGTTTACCCCTATTACCAAAATCTCATGCAATAAAATTCTCTGAGAGTTGGACTTCACCAAAATGAGGGTGGACTGAACGTATGAAGTGAAAAGGTCTGAAGACAGTTATTTTGTTACTGAGTATATATAACCTGCTAAAACTGGCACAAATCTTTACAGGGGAAGGTAGAAATGACACTGTCAGATTATCTGCGCCCTCAATTTTCTCTGTAAGTATCTGCAGAGCTCTGTCTTTATCCTCCCTCCACTTGCTTTAATACCTTCAATTCTAATAATGCATGTGTTAAAAAACCACAAGCAAAATGCACCCACCCACTGCCCAAATGAAAACAGCCACCTGCATCACGACTGCAGTTGAGCTTTCAGTGGACAGAGACAAGTGCCAGGCAAGCTGACCGATAGTGTTTGCCTTGTTATACTGCTTCCCATCTGCCTGTGCCCATCTGCTGCCTTGTCCATTGTTCGAGGTCCCTGTAATAGTCACCATCATTTGCTTCCACGTTGGAAGCAGCATTTAGCATGAAAAGGCCTCAGGTTCACCATGACATTGACAAACACAATTGCACCTAAAACACGCTTATTATAGTGTGTGGGGTGGGTTGTTTTTTTTCCATTTGGCTACATCAGATTCTCATGCTGCGTTGTTGCAGTTCGTGACAATCTTTGAAGAATCTGTACTACCTATTTTTTAATGAAAATTCCTACCTCCTGCTGGTTTGGCACAAAGTAAGGGCCCCAATACAATCTAATTTGCAGACAGATGGGGAAAAATATGTGTCTTTACAATGACCAAACATGCTTAGCTCATGACTATTAATTAGCTCCTGGTTTTCCTATCAAATGGGAAAGAAATTACTTAAAACGCTGTTTTCAAATCTTATGCATGTCTTTAAAAACCGTCAATACACGTAAGAAATATTACATTTCTAAAATTAGGATTGCTTTGTTGAAACTAAATGGCAAAAATTAAAGGTGATCCTCTTGCTAATCCTGAAGGCCAAACAAGCTGAACACAGTCTCTCCTGCCTCATGAAATTTTGTGTTTTGCTCTGCTTGTGCTGTGTGCTGGGAGTGGCACTGAAAATCATCCCATTTTTTCAGTGGAAAGCATCTTTTGAGTGGAGAGGGAAAAAAGTGCTTTCAATGGGTGTTCCACTTGCAAAGAACAGCTTGCTGAATGTCATCTTGCACTTACAATCACTGAAGCTGCCTATTCAAAGCAGAATGTGTCTGCTATCCTTAACTCCAAATCTGGGCCGATGCAATCAGTCCCTTTCCCTTAACTTAATGGGCAGATCTACATCGACTTTAATGTCAGCTTAATCAGACTCTAAGCTCTTCAGGGAGAGGAATTGAATTTCCTGTGATATGTGGAATCTAGCTTGCTGTCAGAGATTTAATTCAGGGTGATAGAAGATAACACCACCACCCCATGGAATTAATTTTATTAAGTAGAGAAGAGAGTATTTTAATTATAACTTCTGTCATAAGGCCACAGTTTAAGTGGAATATTTATGTTAAAATAAAATATCTCAGGCATAAACTGGTATTTATGGATACTCCACAAGTCTGTCACTCAGCACTGCATATAAATCAAGTCTCTTTCTTCAATAATAGGTTGTTATGAATTTCACATTCTCTGTTATTTCCCTTGCAAATGAATGTATTTAGAAGAAAATTATTGTTGTGTTGTCAATTTCTCTCTGTATCTATGTCTTGAATATTACATCACAAAGTAAATAAATAATTCTGCTTTATCCAGTAATATTGAGAATAGTGACAAAGTACATCATTATTACATAGTTTTATTGGGAAAAAAATCTCACCGTAGGGTTAAGTCTTCCAAATTCTTAATGTGGCATGTGACATTTTTTTTACAAGGACTACGTTTTAAAAACAGTGACATTAGTTACGAAGTTTTTTACTATATGAGGGGTCAGAGGGGGTGAATTTGCCTTTTATATAATGACCTGTTTTATCAGGAGCCCTTAACACATGTGGATGTACTGCTCAAGGGAGGTGCTGTGCTATAAGGTCTGTAAAAAAAAGTGTCATTGTCTTGTAGGCATGATTAAAAAAATATCTAATATAGATGTGCTGCCACCTGTCTTTTTCACAAAGAAACTGTCACAGCCATTCCATTTTAAGGCTGGGAGTTAAGTTCCCAGCTGTTGTGACCCAATTCAGTGTCTAGCTTCTGCTTACACTGACAATTAACTTTTCAGTTGTCAGAAGAGCCTTTAGATTGAACTACTGTGAAAAGAGGTAAAAATAGTGGATGTTACACTTCTCTGGGGCAAACAGGCTTTGATTTAGCATAGGATCATAGAATCATAGAATGGTTTGGGTTGGAAAGGACTTAGAGATTATCTATTCATTCTGGCCCTTTTTTTTTTATTTGACAAAATATGTAATTTGCCTTTTGCTCTTGAAAAATTAGTCTAATTGAGGAAAAACTCCAGCTATTTTCCTTCATTTTTACTGCTATTAATCAAAGAGGAAAATGTTGTAATAGTGAAATAAATGCAAATGATTTGGGAAAGGAAAATGTAATAATCATTACACTGGATACAAAGTTAATGCATAACTGTTAGCACCTGATGAGCCCATTAGCTATATTGATGCAGAAGATCAGTTTTTTCTATTATGGAACTGTTTTCCCCCTTCCAGATTAATAAAATTGATAAATTTGATCTCTGTGCAGAATAAGATGAAAAGATAGCAGTAGAATAGTGTAAATACTGCCAATGCTTCCTAAATGCATTCAGTCAAGCTAAAAAACCCCCAACACATTAATTTTTCCATATTTCTCTACCATGAAGACAAAGAAATCATTGGTTGAAGCTTCCCATCAAGTGTTTGGGAAAAGGATCCCAAGGAGCCAAGAAGCCTGAAGTGAAACTACTCACTTTTGAGGTGCCATATTTATTAGATGGAGACCTTTCAGGGTCCTAAAAAAATGAAGAGGGCTCTTTAAGCCTTGTCATAGCCCTGGCACAGAGTTCAATTAACAAACCCAGCCGCTGGTCACACCTCTCTCTTCATTACTGGAAAGGATCATGCATATACAGTGAATTGCTCAGCAGTGACATGATAAAATCAAAATTTTCATTCAGCCACTGTCAGGAGCTTCATTCTTCTGGGAATTATGCTTCAGGTAGAGGACTTACATTCCCAGACAAACAATTATTATCTACAAGACAGAATCTTCTGGAACTCTCTAACTCTTTCAGGACTGAAGCAGCCATTGGGATTTTAATTTTTGGAGGATGCAAAAACGGCCCAAGGTCTGGAATGTAGATCTGCAAGATTTCTGCCCATCTTTACTCACAAAAGACACTCAAGCACATGCTTACAGCAACTCCAGTGGGATTCAGTCATGTGTTTTAAGCTGAATATCAGTGGTGTTTTGAATCAAGGTCAATAAGCACATATACTCCGTGATCATGCTGCAACTCGTTCTAGTTTAACCAAAAGCTTCAATTTTGAAATGCTACTGACTAGGTAGAAAAATGCCTTTTCAATTATTAAAAAAATAAATAAATTACATTTACAGCTTTATTGTCCTATGACCATCAACATGTCAAATTGAATGCTTTGGAGTAGGAGGTTGGAGATCAGTCACCAAAATTCACTGTCATCCCAGGCAGCACTCAGCCAATAATGAGAGGCATACAAGCACTTAAGTGTAATTATCTAAGTTATGGTTTCAATGTACAGATTGGTATAGAATAAAAGTGCAATGAAAGCTACATTCCCCACTGAAACATGGGAAGCAGTCATTAAAGAGGGGAACAAAAGACTTTTACTCACCAAAGGAAAGTTTTCTCTACTAGCTAGTTATATATAGACCTTGGCCAAAGGGTTGCTGCAAGCAATATATACATGTTGAATGAGGGGAGGCAATCCTGGTTTTCATTAAGAAGAATGGGCTGATTATTTCCTGTATAAGCGTGGATTAACATGAGTTTTGGAGCAAAAGAATAGGTTCACATGGAAGGGCTGAAGGGAAGGAGAGCTATACCAACAAAGGATAAGAAGGGGACAAGCAGAGATCTAAGCATAGCTGAAGATGCACTGTGAAGGTTCTTCCCCATAGGAAACTAAAAACAGCTTAGTGATGGGCAAGATTTTAGGTGGAGGTTACTGAGCAGGTGCAATATGAGACAGGAGGGAAAGACCCAAGCTACAAATAAAAAACAGACATAGTATTTGCATTAATAAGGGTGAAAGGTTTTTCTTATATTATCTTGCTTAAGGTACACTGGCAAGGCTTTCTTTCACTTCTGCATGTATATCTCTTTTTTGGTAATGATTTGTAACTGTGCTGCTTTGGGGTGTTGTGAATGAATGCCTGTATTTGCATTCTACTGTTACTGAGGTTGGATGGGATTTAATTTAACTGAAACAGCATGACATTGGTAACCTAAAAAAAATCCATGTACTAGGATACCTCAATGAATCCCTGCTTCCTTAGTACATCTTCCTATGCTCAGAGGGTGACAGAACAGATGACATTTCAGTAACATCAGTCAGATGGAGAGTTTGCACCCCAGACATCAGGAGAAAGTCATGGTTAAATGTGAAGGCTTGCAGGGGAAATGTCACTGTCATTATTAGTTTCCACTGCATTAAAGGCTGAAAGAATCTTTTAGGAAATACAACAAAGCCACATGCTCTACAAGCTGCTCTGCAACTTTGGAGTGAAAAGTATACAGGAGATGAGGCATACATATTTAATGAACCAGTAAAACTACAATATGACCTTCCAATGCAGCAAGCTCTTTCCAAACGCTTTGCAATGCATTGCCCTTAAAGCCCCCAGGGGTTTTCTCCTTTTTGAACAGTGGAATGACATGAATTTCAAAAGCAGGAGATTATGTAAAAGGGAGAGAGAAGGCATTTCATTCAAAACCAAAATGGGAAAATCAATGTATTTAGCTGACATTTAGACTTCATATTTATCTGTAATATGTGAGTCCATAATCTGGAATTGCTCCTCCATTCTCTTACTCTGCCTTTATTTCTGTACCTCCCTGAAAGTGTAGGCTTTGGTGTAGATCTCTGATGCTCAGAAATGCAAAGAAAAGGCTTTTTGTTTAACACTTCTGTGTTCTGCAATAATTTATAAAAACAAACGAATATATTGTTTATTAAATTTTTAATTATTATTACGATATTTCTTGCAAGATGCTGCCAAGATTGTATTTGCTCATTATAACAGCAGAGTTGAAAAACACACTAAGGGTCATCATGCAGAAGACAAAATAGCCAAATTAAGGAATAAATGGATGAAAAGACAGATGAAATTGCTTGCTTAAATATGCAGTTTGTGACAGTGGCTGCAGAAAATGTGGGTCTTCCTGGAAAAAAAAAAATCAGACCTAACAGTCTATCAGGTTTTGAAAAAGTTTGGTCACAAATCTGAAATATGCAGTTAATCTCAGCCAAATTTCATAAAACAAAGTCCCACACAAACATTATCTGGGGAAAAGCTAAAACCATGAAGCAACCCACGTTCATCTGTTTTATTTGTTTTATTAAACTGCTGCTTTGTTCCTCACTAGTTCCCTTCAGCCTAGTGATATCAGTCCCCAGATCTTGAAATCTGTAATATATACAGAAAGGAGCTTACAGACAAAATCATCTGTGAATCAGATGACCCTCTGTAAGGAGATTGTCCCTGAGGGACATAGTCTGTGGTGAACAGAAAGCATCATGTGTTACATAATCCCTAAGTGTTAGCTGATGCCTTGAGTCATGAGTAACGCACTGTGGCAGACTCTGGATAAAATTTGCTAAGGAACTTGAACGACTCTGTGTGGGTAGGGAACATTAAACATTCTTGATAAAATATAGAAATTATAGAAATATTAATAGATATAGAATATAGAAATATAGAAATACAGCAAAATTAATCAAGACAATTCCTAGATCTATTCTGTACCTTCTGAAGATACATCACCTGAAATACCAGATGCTAGGGCCAAAATCCCTACACAGTGTTCTAGCATATGAACAAAGCAGATCATTAAACTCAAGAAAGTTTCAAAAAAATTGTTTCTCCACTTAATTTTGAGTGCTATGCAGTAGAGATAGGGCCAAGATGCATTTCACCAAGAAGCAGCCAACACCTAGCATATTTGTCTTGGTATGTGGCTTGTACATCTATAAAGATTGAGGAGTAAAAGCCTTGGGCCTGTCACCAACAGGGAATAGCTCACTTCATTCCTTAGACTTTATGAACTGGAAAATATAGTATAAGGCACTCCTGCCTACTTATTTTGTGAGAAACTCTAGTCTGCCAGTGGAGAGTGTTAATTGGGAAATGTGGTGCAATTTCTTTTTTAAAACTCCAATATTCCCAATTCCTCCCAAAAGTGGGAGGAAGGGTAAAGAAATGAATTAAAGACAAGATCCGTCACAGGTTTTTATTTAAAAAAAAGTTACCCCACAGAAATTGTACACTCTTTACTGTCTGGTATACAATATCTGGTTTTAGTCTTCAAAGCAGGTCAACAGGAAAACAAGTTGATTTTTTTTTTCCTGCTAGGTGGATATGCATAATCTACATTTTTTTCTTACTACTATTAACCCATTACTATATTGCTATTAACATTCTACTGTTGCTGCATCTGGTACTTCCCAACTGTGTCAGGTTACAAAACCTCTAGCCAAACCAATCTAGCAAAACAAATCTCCTGACAAGATCTGGGAACAAACTGGGACTCTGAGACTTTCACTTCAGGAAGCTTTTCCACTATGTTGTTTTGAAGCATGTGATGACCACGCTGAGAGTCACCATCCGCTTTGGTAACTTTGAAATTCCTCTTGGATGAGTGGTAACAAGTTCAGCTTTCCCCACTCCGGGGTGAAACACAGGAACACAGCGAACAGTGGTATGTTGGAATTACAAAAAGTTACCTCAGTAATCAATCTAAAATCAGTGTAAGATATACATATAATGAGCACAGAATAAGCAGAATGAAGAATGCTTGCCTTGTCTGATTTGCACTTCAGTGCTGTTGCCTGTAACACAGTGGGACTGCCGCACAAGCAAGCTGGGACAAAGAAAAGTTATGTATTGGCCAAATCTCTTCCTCCTGTAGAAATTGATCTGTTTTAACAGATTCCTTTCACTCTAATAGAGGGCTCTGCCAGAAACAGGTCCTTCTGCAATGTTAAATTCCACCACAGGTCCCACCTTTCCGTGCTCTGCAACTGACAGACGGCTGTGCGCTCTCCCATCTGGTCACTGGGGTTACCTGTAGTTGAACATCTCCAGCAATGCAAGTAATTTCTTGGTCTTATATACACCACAGTGTTCTGGTGCAGAACAAGCTGGAACAATATATTTGTTTTTAACACCAATGTCATGGGCCAATGCCATGACACGCTGCCACCTTGGCCATTCCTGTCTGGCCCAGGAAAAATAGAATGAGAAGTTCAGCTGCTCTTGCTGGGCAGAGGGATGGTCGTGTGTTTTCTGAGGCTCTTGGCCCAGCTTAGGCGCAGAAAATGGGTCAGTGTGAAGTCCGATGTGTCCCGTCTGAAAAATATCCACAGCAATTTAGACTTTTAGTTTATTTGTGTCCATTTTCTACACCAAGGTAGAAACACACGTGCTTGTGATACTCTGAAACATTGAATGGAAAGGGTGGAGAGAAAATACTGACTGTAACACACAGTAGGTGAAGAAAGGACCCTGTAAGTAACTACACCAGAGCACAAAACATTCTGCCCCTCCTGCACCAAACAAGAAAAGCAAAATCCTTTCCAAATGCAAGGAAGTAAATAGTGTTAAAGGGAACACCATCCAAGCCTGTCAGCTATCCTTTCCTTGGATACAAGAGTGATACTTGCCAGAGGACATTTCATTCTGTCTCTAATGTTTATGCGTTAACCAAGCGTACTCATTAATTACATGTGTCCCAGAATTCTTGCTGGGGTTTGTAGTCACTCAGAGATTAACAATATGAGAACAGAATAGAAATAACTGTGTCATAAGCAACTTTTGCCAAAGTACATTTAAAATTAAGGGGTCTAAGCAATTATTTCTTTTCCAACGGGAATCATTAAACATTAGATTGAATTTTAGAAACAGGCATAGCCGACTGTCAATTGTTTCAAAGCATAACCAGCAATTTGAGCAGTTATTCTCTAAGGTGAAAAAAATGTATGGGGAAAACATCTTAAAAATGTTCAGCTGAGTATTTTGCAAATAGATCTACAGGTTAAAATGATAGAAGTTCTTGTCTTGTGATTAGTACTTAAAATACATTGAAATTTTAAAATATATTAAAATTGTGGCACTTTGCCATATGAAATGGTGATGTTCATCAAAGGTTAGTCTTGATCCTGGAGGTCTTCTCCAATCCTAATTCTATGATTCTAAAGTGTACCTAAGGAAAATGAACCAAGTGAATGTATGGAAAAATATAATGCTTTCACCTGGAAGAACTTATGATCTAAAGATATCATAGAAAGGCAAGAAATGGATGATAAAAGCAAACAAACAAAACCAAGTGAAAGTTGTACTTATCATGTTCTGTGTACTACAGTCATTCATTATCAAGCCAAAAAGGTAAACCCTATGCATTAAAATAGTATTTAACAATTACAGAAAAGTGGAAATAGAAAGCTTGGGGAAGAGTGAGCAGTGAGTGGCACTTGAAAGTCAAATGAACAAATGTCTGAATACAATGAAGTCTCTAGCCAGCTTCTAATTCCCTTGCTGGTTCCTTTACCTTACAGCTTTAATTTGACACCCTCAAAGTGATATAATGTACAATAAATACTAGTAAATAAGCTTAGGATTTCAGAATATGTTGAATCAATTACCACCACTTCTATTTTATTCTATTTTCTATTACCCACCTCCAAATATTTTAGTGGGAGATGCAAACATTTTTGAAATACAATACAAATCTTGACAAATAGGAGGGATAGCTCATTTTGATGGAAGTCTTGTTGAGACACTCATAGTTACCTGACACAGTAGTTTAGGTGCACCAGGCTCTAAATACAGTAGTTCTTAATAGCCACAGGACTTTTTGTTTCCTTGCTGGCTGTGTAAACAACCCTTTGCTAAGAACAAAATACAAACCCAATCCTCCATACACCCAATATTTACCATCTCTGAGGGAGTTTCACAGTTCAAAAAGCAACATCTTTGTTCATACAAGATTTTAAGGATTTGAAAATAAGCAATAAAAAAAGAGTTTTTGTCTGGCAACAGAGTTATAAAATTACCTTTTCTATTTACTTACCAAGACAAGGAACACCACAAAATTTGATGAGTCTTTCCTGAACCAAGCTAGTAACTATGAATTGAATACATCTATTTTTCACTATTTTATCTACAGTACTACAAGAATACAGGGGATGATTCTGTCTGGATTTCACCTTCGATTCTGCACTGAGTTAACTACAGCCATGACAGTGATATATAATGGTGAAGAGATACAAGTTGTGTTTCTTAGAAGGAATAGAAACTATTGGTGTTGATATTTAACAATGGGAAATCCTACTTAAATTTGTGAGTATGAACAATCTTCTAATGGAACAAATCCTGACTGAATCTAGAAGTGTCATGAGATATTGCAGCTAGACCACAGCCTGAAATCAGATCCAGAGATCTTGGCTGTCATTTTCTAGTGCATTAATTAGAATGTTAATCTTACCTTCTGAACTCTTAATGAGGCCCAGCTTCCTCTGCCCACACAAAGGGAGAATCTTTAATATGACTGAATCGTTAACAGAAGTGTGAGTCAGTACATTCGTTATCCTTAATGTCAGTCCTTCTCCCAGAGCAGGAAACTAAGAGAGCGATAGCAAAAAGGAGGAACTTCTGGAGAGAAGAGCCTGGAGACATGCTGGCCTTTTCCCCAACAGCTGATTTAGGAATGAATTATGAAGACAATACCATTTTCTACAATAATCTTTAGCAACCGTTTTGTGTCAGAGTTACACCTTAGGGAGACTGTAGGTTTTCTCCTAGGCATCTGTGCTCCATTAGCAGATATAACTCCAAAAGGTTCAGGTAATTCCTGTAAAAGGTTGAGAAAGCAAAGTATGAGCAGAAAAAAAGAGAAATACAAGTGGAAATTCACAAGCCTCTGTGGCCTGTCAAGGCAGTAAATCTATTTCATATAATCCTGACCCTTTCAAGATTAAAAGTGATGGGCAATATTCTTTTGCGACAGCAGAATTGCAGTTTTAAATGTCTGCAATGGCAAATTGCATAAAAAAGATTAGTTTACATTGCTACTAATCACTGCTGGTTTATTAAGCCTTTGAGGTCTCCTACCACTCTCTGCACTGCCCTAAATAATCATCCCTGTGCCACCTACTGCCTTGCCTGGTCGTGGTCTTCCATCTGACACCTACAGAACCCTTTCTCCACTAATTTAAGCAGTTCTGTGGTATGTGGTGGCATATGATGACAAATGTGTCACACATCAGTTCTACAAAACATTTAAATGCTGTTATGCTCTTACTCTCCTGAAAGGTACACCTGAACATAATGCTGGTGTAGGTGCTGTCCTTCCTGAATAAAAGAAAGGAAACTGGCAGCCTATACAGCCTACACAGGTATTATTAAACTCTCTTTCTCCTAAATTCTCCATCTTGCACTGATGCTCGTGCACTTAATTACATTAGACCTGCAGAATAGTTTAAATACATGTTAGATCATGATCTTTCACAGATATGGCATACATTTGTCCAAAGCTAGGCAATTATTTATTAGCTTTAAACAATTTCAACTGATTATTTATGCAACTCTACACTTTGTACTTTATCTTTGCATTGAATGAGTCTACTTAATTTATAGTAACTAGGACACCATAGAAATGAGAGGAATTTTGCCAACAATCAGATGACTTACATTTATGATGTTGTCAGGTTGGCTGTCAAAGATTTTTAGTTTTGATCTATGTGAGGCTCAGAAGTTATTGCTATTGCATCTGAATATAGTATTAAAATTTAAAGTGGGAAATGGCTTGAAACCAAGTATAAATTGGGGAGAAATTACTGAATTTTTTAGGATCTAAACAATTTTACAATATTGTTTTACATTGATTTGATTTACATAAAGAATTCAGCTAACAATTCAATCCTGAGAGCAATTCTGAGAGCAATACTCACAGCCATTTCTGAATTTGAAGATAAAAGAAAAATTCAGAATCTTGTCACTACAGATAACAAGTTTTTTTATATACATTTTTTTTTTCACATCTAAAGGTAATAACCTTTAACCTAACACTTCATACTGCATTTGAGTTACAGTTTCATCCATTTTATTGCAGTCACGCAATATCTGGCCAGGAATTTATGCAATATTTTAGCACAGAATTTGAAGGGGAAAAAAAAAGGCACTTTTAGAATGAAAAATGTCTAAATGCTAAAATGCTAGCAAATGCTAATACAGTATAAATTTTTAACAGTTTTTAAATTTTCATTATTTTATTTTTGTTATTTGTGAAGTTTTGGCACTTTTGAGCACATTTTATATAGTGAAAACCAGTGTTCTGATGTTGCAAATAATTTGCTGAAGGCTCATATTTTTATTACAATATAAAAATCTAAATATAAAAGGGATTTGGAAATAGTTGTTCTCATCCATATTTTCAGCAGTTGCTGTGTTGAAATGCAGGTGACAGTATGGGATAGTGAAGCAGAGTCTGAAGAAATGTTGACAGAAACAAGGAAAAGATTAAAAAAATGGAAATAATTATACAAAGCTGCAAAGTTATTAAATTTTGCTGTGGCATTTATGAGGCTTTCTCCATCTTTTCTGTCATTATTTTATGACTGCTAGTTAAGGAAATATAAACTCTCTTGATTGTTGCTTACCACATTACAAAAACTTTGATATTCCTTGAATACATAATACTTAAAAACCAACTGCAGACAGGAAACATATTAAGTCAAGATTTCTAAGGTTGAGAAATGCAAACATAAGGGCCATCACTGTCCAGCCACATAACTGAATGACATTTTCCAGTGATCTCCCTGCCTCCTTCAGCACATAGCCGGGTAGTGCTCTGCAGATAGACAGCAATTCAGTATTTTGGAAATGTTTTTCCCCACAATGTTCAGGTAATGCATTATTATGCATTATTTATCACATTTACACTAAACTACAGAAATACTCTTCTAAAGACAGAACATTTTACTTTCTCATGATATTTTATGCTGCTTGTGAACACAGCACTAGGATGTTTAACAGCTCACTTAATACATGAAGAGGAGAGTACAGTCAGAAACTAAAGACAAATGTTTCTATTCATTTATGTACCCAACCTGAATTGTCTATAGCTTGTTTTCAAAGTATTAAATAAATGCTGGAATGTCACATTTTGAGTGCAAAAAAGCCAAGGTCTCTTTGGCTTAGCTTGTGCTTGTAGAACAGCATAAGTGAATTCAACTCAGCCCATAGCATTTAACCATCTCACTTAGCAAAACTACGCTTCAGTGAACAAACACAGTGTGATTATATAAACTATCATACCATGTAACTAGCACACTGTGTGCCCACGAGAAAAGCAGTCAAGATTGGTACAATCTTCTACCAAAATTGCAAGAATGACAGTGACAGCTACAAGAGCTTTTCATGGCCACAGGTATGAGCTTCCTGCAAAAACTCTGAGGTCACTACTGCTTTTTCTGTCACTCAACCCACAGAGTAAAGTGCAGTGCCTTCATAGTGTTGTACTTCAGGGCAGATAGGATTGGAGGTTATCGTCACAGAGTTCTTTTGTTTTCTGGCTTTATTTTTTAACATTAGCAAGAAAGCTCCACATTTTCATTTTTCCAGTCTCTGCACAACTGGTCCTACTCAAGCCCTCTGAAAAAAACTGTTACAAAAACAAGGAATGGAAATTTCTAGCCTGAATGCCTTGCTTTACTACAAGTGATAAAGAATTACAGTAAACATTGTAGACAAGCCTAAAAGGACATGTTGCAGGTCTTTTCCATTTGCATTTTGGAAACTTCCATTGCCATTTGATTATTAGCATGCATGTGTGCTGCCACAGCACAAAGGAAGATGGACTTAGAATTGTCCTTCTCATTTTTCTCACATAAACTTATTAAGTTTCAAGATACAAACATACAATTTGTTTTCATACTTGGTTTTACTGCATTAAGATTTAAGCAGCTCTCTTGTATAGCACTTAAATTTAAGCAAAAAATTCTTCTACAAGACAGTCAGATATTTGATTCTGCCCTCATAGCAACTTATTATGGGGAATTGGTGTTTATATGGATCTCACATTGTGACAAAAGGAGTTGTCAACAAGATGCACTCTGCAACGCAAAATTTGAAACGCTTTTGGGACTTTAAATATAACACAATACAAAACCTAACAAATAAAATTCACTTCATTAAGCAAGAGAAGTAGTGGAGACCTTTTTGTACACCAGATGTGCACACCAGATGACACTTGTGTCAAAATTCAGAGAAGTCTAACACAAGCAGTTCAAATGGTGTTGCCTCAAAGTAGTACATTCACACTTTCTAACAAGTACTGCACTATTTCATGTTTACCATCTGCAACTGGCAGGCCCTAAGTTTAGGAAAAAGACCTGTCTACACTTGAAGAATGGGTATGAATATGGAAGTTAGGACTCGTAGATTGAACCTAATCAAACAGCCAGGCCTGCTATATTCTATAATTTTGTCTCAACCAACATCTTCTCCTAATCTTTTTATGCTACTAGCACAGCGTATAAATATAGTTTAAATCAGGCATTGAAGCATGTTGAAACTTCTTCACTGGTGTAATGTATCTGCTTCTCACATTTTCAATTTTTAGCCATTATATCTGACTAGAAAAGCATATAGTTTCTGATAAATAGGTCAAAAAAGCTAGTAAAAAAAATAAGAAATAAGTTTGACTTCCCATATGTATTACTCAAGTTCCAAATGAGTGTAAAAAAAATTCTTTCACTTTTAAAATACAAATCTCTGAAATTCTCTTTCTTTTAGCTGAGGAAAATGCTTCTTTCCCTATAACTTTGCTGATCCATGCCCTGGTCAGCATCCATTTTGCTCATAAAGGACTGTTTAGAGGATTTAATGATAACCCTTTTAGGAGGAGAGAAAGTACATTTCTTTATGCTACAGAGGATGGTTGCAGCTGTGCTGCCAAACTTCAGAACATTTTAATTGCTTACAGGGAACTTGAACTACTTACTGTGAAACTGGCTTTTAAAACTCAGCAGTTTTACCCTACTTCAATTTTCCTTTGATCTGCTGAATGCCCAACCTGCATTATTGTTAAATGTTTGTCAACAAACTTTCAAATTCCAGTCCAATTAATTTCTTGCCTCACTTTGGCAGAGCTTCTCATATAACTGCATCTGTCTCACTATGAATGAAAGACTAATTTTTGAGACTAAGATTGAAAAGAACTACCATTACAATCTTTTTTTACTTCCTGCATAGGATTCAGCCTCAAGCATTAGTTCCAGCACTTAAAACAAGTTAAAACATCTCTATACATCTTTCTAGAAGCTTGACTTCAATGGATAAAGTTTTCATACAATGGCAATATTTCTCCATAGTTTCAATTAAATTAACTCTGAATTAACAAATATTATAATGGTAAACCCAACTGAATTTATCAAGCTAGAAATGAAGTCTATTCTAATTCAAATTTCTGAAAGTGATTCAAGTTGCAAAAGGTCCAGCATAATAGCCATTATTAAATCACTCAGAAGATGATGCCTGTGTACTACAAAATGGGAATCTGGATGAACAGCATAAGACTGAAACAGTAACTGGAGATGTTGGCAAAACAAGAAGACTTGGATTTGTACATGTAACACATTTTATTTAAGAGCATTGAATTAGCATATTCTGGAAAGTAACAGACCCATATACAAACTTCTCTTCTTTCTTCCACCGGTACCATAAACGTGAAGTATACATTTTCCCTAGACTCAAACAACCTGCTCCTTCAGCAGTCTTGCGCATGGCATGCAGTGCTTCTTGCTCTGGGACCAGATAGGAACATTTCAGAGTGCAGACTGGCCATGAAGCAGTGCAACCTCCTTCAGTCTCTCTGTTTGCCAGCAATAACTTTATCAAGCAGTTACTTCTCATCTCACTGCATTATGTCAGAAACTAAATGTCACTTCTGATCAAGGTTAGGCAAGAAAGAGGGATTGTCAGAAAACACAAACACAACACAAGTCATGTTAGATAACTGCATAACAGAAAGGACGAGAATGTTAGATTATCTATGGTGAATAAGTATGCAAACTTAATCTCACCAGTGGGTAGTACTGATCCAAGTTGTTCTTTCTCATTATAGAATTACCAGCTCTTGCAACTGGCTGAAGTCCTTAAGAGCCATTCCAGACCACATGGGAACATACAAACCCACACTGATTAGAGGCTATCCCACAGCATCTGCAGCTGCTTTCTAGTTGTTAGAATATTCCAAGTCCAAATATTCTAACAAGGACAAATGTTGCCAGTCTAACACCTAAACCCATGAAAGTGATTTTACATGGTTACAATAGTGGATGACCTTTCCTTGCATTCTGACTTCTGAATCAGCTGCAAAGGAAACAATGACCCTGTGAGGTTGCAGTCAAGTGACACAAACCATTGATAACTTTTAGGAAAAAACCCCACTAGTATCCAAAACGTCACAGTAGAGGACTGAGACTTTGAAACTTTAACAAGAATTACAAATTACTTCTATCTCCTCTTGAGCACCACCACAAACCCTACCTTTCTGATGTTGTCACTGGACTATTTCTCTGGCAGAGGAATTCTGTTTGGTGAGAAGAAACATTTTTGCCCATAGTAAATGTTACATTTAGAAGTTTATAGCTGTCAGGAAAATAAGATTAGAGGGAATTGAAAATCTGCAGATGTTTCTGGTAACATTATGCAGATCCAATGACTGTACTCTGTAATATTTACTTTAAAAAACATACCACAGCCCCCAAGATATGCTTATCCTCAAAAGTAAAGTACATCACTCAAAAGGCATGTAGTACAAGAATTAAGATCCAGAAATGAATGTGAGATCTATCAGTACTTCTACTTGCTAAAGAAAAGTTTAAATCTGAACCTCTTGCCAACCAAGATTTCATTTTCAGTGGTAGTGGTGCTAGTGCTTTTTTACCAGATTTTATAAAATTCTGTGTAGAGTCATGCATATGTGTGCAAAGAGTGGAGGGTTGTGAGAACACCATTATAGAAAATAAGACCAATATGGGTCACTCATTACCAAGATAATATTAACCAGATTAAAATATTTAGTTGCTATGCTTTGAAACACAGGAGAAATAAAGGGCTGTTTCCTTGTAAAAGATCACCTTGTGATTTTCTTCCAGCCCCTTTTCCTCATCAGTCCTAATTCCCATAGACCTATGGGAACAAGCTTGGGAATAGTCAGAAAAATCCTCAGTGAAAGCTCCTATACAGGGGCTCAAAAGCCTATGAAGCCTAGAGAAGTCTATGACACGTATAAACATTATAAAAAGATATATACTTGCATATACATAAATTTATACACACAAACGTATAAAAGCAAATATTACCAGTTATCTCCAGAATCACACATTCCCTCCACCATACTACATTGCTATTGCATGCCAAAATCTATTAACACAGAATAACAAAGAAAGTTTTTAGTGAGATTTCTGAAGCTCTGGTTGGAACAGAGTCCACTTCCTCCAGTGCAGGAGGCTCTTCCAACACACAACAAAATAAAGGAATGTACAGTGGAGGAGGTATTACCTTGGAACAAGAAATGCAGCTCCACTGGAGCCCATGAAGTTGTCAGATGCATGGTCAACCATGAAATGTGGTATTAGTGAAGAAGTCAGGCTGATGGAGTTGGAGGCTGGAGCTGGTGTAATGTTTCCTGTGCTGGGTGCTTCATCCTGCAAAAATAATTTGTTCTACTGGACCCCGGATTTGGAATTTAGTGCAATGTTATCAGGGAATGAAATTGCATTGCCAGTCGGGGATTTTTCCCTTAGTTTGTCCTTCTGCAGGATATTTTGGCTTTCATTTTGCATCCTGTGAGTTATTGGGCAAGTGAGAGATGGAAGCAAGTTGGATTAGGAGGCGGAATAACCACTGAGTGAGGGGATGACTACTGTCCTTCGAGTAGCTGATCCTGTGGGAGAGATTGTCCTACCAGCCAAAGCAAATTGGATTTGTCTTTTGGCTGAAAGACAAAAGAGCATAGTTCTTTATCAAGCAGGTTATAGAAAGAGCTTAAGGAATTGTAACATGGCTTTACACAGAACATGTGCATGAAGGACTTGTCCAGAGACTGCTGCCACAGAATGACTGATTCCTGCTCTCTGGCCTGCTGCAATGGGAAGTTAGAAAGGGATCTGGTAAGTCCCATGTGGCTGTGGGGACCTGCTCTCTAGCAGAGTTGTCCCACTGCATGAATTTAGATGCCTGATGAAAGCACAACTCCACACAATTTGCTTCTGGTGCTTCTGCAAAGCTGAAACATGGATGAAGCATGTGCACCAAACGGATCTGGTGCTTCAGGCTTTTTAACATGGGAGTCTGCTTGAACTCATTCAGGCTGCTGTGAACTCATTTAGGAATCTAGCACCAGCCTTCTAGGGAGCACCCAAAAGAGATATTTCGTTTTCAAAAAGGATGTTCCTTTGGATTTACAGTGTCATACCCCTTTTTATCAGACATACCATCTGCTCCAGGGACTGTGTATGTATAGTGTACATACTGTAATTTCTCCATTTTCCCTAAGAAGTCACCCCCTTGGCTTGATAAGCCAGTATTTCGCACCATTACTCTACCTGGGAGCACAGATCCTGGCCATCTCCTAATGGGTATTGTGTCATTGCAAACACCTCTTACCCCTCATTTTAAGAGGCTGAGGTGAATCAGGTGGCAGAACACCCCTCAAAGGCTGTGGCTTTGTTGTTGTTTTCTCTAAGTAATTGAATAATAATAGTAAAAAAATGTTCCTCCTATTTCCTCACCTCAGCAGTGTGGCTGAGTGACCACTTGCAACTCTGACAGCAAAGTCTGGTCAGGTAACTTGTAAAATAATATGTACAGCAATGGTGTAAGAAAAATTGCCCATGACAGCCACTCAGTCAAGACAGAATTTTCCAAATCTTTTTCATTACTAACCTCTGGATACTCTGACCTTGCAGGATGTAGCAATAGAATTAAACTGAGCAGAATGCCAAAATACCTGCTAATTAACTTTATTTAACTTCCTCTAATATCAGTCTACGAAGAGGATATGGTTTCAAATAATTAGGCATGTAAAATCTTTAAAACTTCCTTAATTGTTTTATTTTCTAACTGTGTTAGCCGAATGATTTTTGAACCCTTTGGATTTGTACATTGTCAGGGCTGATGCTAGTGAAGAAGTTCTCTGTGACTTCCCTTCTGTAGGCAAGAGGAATCTAACATTAACATGACATTCTTAGCTCAGTTTAAAAGGAGGAATGCCAAGCTTTAGAGAGCAACTGCACAAAATAATTCTACGTAGTAGAAATTTAAATCAAGAGACTGAGCATATTTCTTTCAATTCAGGGAATGCAGGCGGATCTATGTAAAAGTACAGACAAAAACCCCACTTTTCATACTAAATTAGGAAAGGAGTACAGCAATACTCCCTCTCTGCTGCTTACTGAACCATCTGCCTATTTATGATACTGCTGATTCTGCCAAGAACTGTTCCCTAATTTCACAGAAATCAAGGAGAATCTTGGTGGTTTTTATAGACCATTACACAGGCTGGACTTCTATCTTTGCTGGGGGAATTATTCAATTCAAGACAGCTGCACTGTGATTATACAGCTGCAGTCCTTTCCCTTTCCAGAGAGAGGAACTGCTGAAATGCAGTCTCCCTTTGACAGGACACCTTATAAGCTTGTCTAAATCACTCTTTAATGCCTCTGAGGATAGTGAGCACTAAAACACACACAAAGTAACTTTCGCCAGGTGAGATGCTCCTGGTTCTATCCCCTTTCCTCTGGGTTTCTGATTTGGTTTTCATTGTCCCTTGTAGTTTCATTGTAGGTGCATTGGTTGAGCTGCACCACTGAAGTGTTGAAACGGGACAATAACCATGATATTTGGGTTCTTTATTACACCACTGCCAAAAGAATGCTTCCTGCCTTGCTCTCACGTACCACACATGATGGCAATGTGCAATTGCTAAGTACACTACAGGAAGAAACTGGATGTAGTTACCAACCCTTAAGTTGTCTCATTTTGTTTCCTAATTATGATTAATTCCTAATTCCTAATTTCCTAAGAATGATGTTTCACTAGAAGCTAGTTAGAATGAATGGTGAAGCTCTCAGCAGAAAACACTAGAGTGGATTTGTGCACAACTGCAAATATGTCCAAGTGTAACACAATTGGTATTTCAGTGAGCAGCAGAGCACAAAGCAAGAACAGTGTGTGCTATTCCTAACAGTAATAACAACAAGAAGACAAAAAAACTTCAGTGTTAAGCTTTTCTGTTTTGGAAACCAGAGAAAAGAGCCATAACCTTGTAATAGGCCTTGTAATTTTATTCTGCAACATTTTTGCACTGACTGAATTGCCACAGGCTCATCTCTGAAAGCTTGAGGATAGCCAGAAAATTTCTGGAATAGAGATACTGTGCAGGTGGATAAATGCATGAGAGATTTATGATGCATTAAAATACCAGTAAAAAAATCACAAATACATATATATATATATGTGTATGTGTGTGTGCGTGTGTGTGTATATATATAGAAAGTGCATGTTGGACATGCTGTAACATCTGACACGTTGCATTTACTGTGGCATGTTGCCTCCTACTTACAGCTTGTATTGTGCTATGCACATGTTACCATTAAGACAGAATGAGAAAAAAAAGACATCTAGTAAGAAGTATGAGGTTTTGATGGGATGGACCCCACTAGTCCCAAGGAAAGAGCCACTTCTCTTCTCTTTGTCTTGCTTAGCACTATTGTCCTTCTCTAAATCACTTCCCTATAACAGTAATAGCCCATCTGGGCATAGTAGCAAAAAAAAATTCTGGGTCTGCACTGAGGCTGATCAATGATTCATGAATATGCTCTAGTTACTTCCTGGCCTGAGCATGCCTTTATGGTTACCATAAAGCAAAACCCACCAAAATTTAGAGCTAGTGTAAGTTTGTGCATATCCACACATAAACACTTGTGATGATTTGGCACAGGGTTAGCATATGAATCAAAAGTAATTGTGATTCCAACAGTTTAGATGTAAAATTCACACTTGGATGCATGTTCTTTTTGACCTTATTTATAACACTCCTGCAAAACATTCTCTTTAAAGAATGGGAGGGGGGATTTTCGCTTAGAAAACCCTGGAATATTGAAAACCTTTCTATTGACTGATATCACTATCATCCTTCATATATTCATGGGATATTGGATTTCTCAGGCAGAAGAATTAGTGCAGTTGTACTGCACATGGGGTTCATTTGAGAAGCAGTGCAGGGACTGTGGCAGTAGTAGGAGCAATAATGTTCATGTTGTACCAATCCTTTTTTTTCAGTTATTGAAGGAGACATACCAAGAGACACTGTTCATATCACTCTGTGAATGAGCATTATTTTGCAGCTGGCTGGGAGAAATTGCTCTTTTAGTAAGAATAGGCCAAAAATTCTCTGATAAAAGAGTTCTGAATACAAAACCCCGGTTGTGGGTCATGTCAGGGTTGTTAGCTATGGCTGCAGAGTACCCAGGAATACTCAGTGGATGAATACTCACTTCAACATAGCCAGAGGAGATTTGCTTTCATTAGATGAAGTCCAATATAGGAGTAAAATAGATCTATGAAGCAGGTGCTGCAAATGAACTGTCTTGTGAACATTCTAGGAAAATCATTGGGAAATTATTTTCTATTGGAAGATAAATTAATCATCATCATTTGTCTTTATCTCCGGTATATGCTCATGACTACTCTGCAAAATAAACCTGCCTGTATTTGCCATGTCAGATGCTGAGTGTTTATCCCACCTCTTTGATGTTTTCCCTCTCATGTGATACAGGGCTTGATCCACCTTCTGTGACAAACATAGAGCCAGATAAGACTCACTTGCAACTGGTATAGGCTATTTTAAACCATGTAAAAAACAGTCTTCATCACAGCAGAGCTTAAATGACTTTTGTTAGGCATCAAGTACATGAATAAAATTATGTGAGCTATCTTCAGGATCCTTTTAAAAGAGCTTCCCCTCCAAAGAAATTCTTAGTGTTTTATGTTCTAGTGCAAGCAGTAGATTCACATTGAACAGAGAACATGCTGTACTCTGTGACTATGTACTCTGAAGATGGATGTTGCACTTTGTGCTGAGAGAATGTGTGAATTCACTTGACTTCTTTCAAACAAAGCTCAGTATGTGGAAAAAGCTTGGCGTCTTTGCTTGGAAACAGGCTAAATTCCAAGAGCAACCTTTAGTTTACACTGCACCATGGTGCCAACATGCTAAACAAATAGAAATACAGTGTAGCAAAAGACGCATAAGAAAAATAAAGAGTTTGGCACCATGAATGATAGCATTTGCTGTGTACTTGACAAACAAGAGGGGAAAGAGCCCTGCTGTCAGCAGGCATGCAGGGCCCTGCCACACTCTGTGCCTGCTGTGCTGCACCAGGCACTTCCCCTGTACCATAATATGGTATGAAATATTATAATAAAAGAAGTACATCAAAAGGAAAATGCTTCCTTCCTTAATTTTTTTGAAAATTAACTATTAGGTGAAAGTATGTTATGCTTTCTGTGAGAAAGATGTTTTAAGAACTGGCTTTGCTTCCATTTACAAAAAAATTGACAATGTGAAAAAAATTAATGACATAAAAAGTCCATGTTTTAACTGTTAACAAATAATCTTTAAAAACAGAGCCTTCATGAATAACAGTTTAGAAAATCCAAATTAAGACTTACAGTATTTTGTAAATTTTATATTAAAACTTACCCTGATTTGAAAGCAAGGGAAAATAAAACATGGGAAACTGTTTTTTATCAAACAAGCATGAGCAATCCCTCTGATTTCACCCAAAAAAAGAAGAAATTTGGTGTAAATAGCTCAGGAAAAATGAAGATCCCAGATTATACATTGATATGATATGTTGGTGGCTCTCAAATTTATAGTAATAGCACTAATTTATGCTTGCTTTAACTGTAAGAGTTTACATCTAGCATCAAGTATTATTCTTAGAGAAAACTTATTCTTCCTAAAGAAAAGACAGTCCACACTTGTATATGTACACAAAAGACATTCATAGACTGCTAGTTTGTGTGAAAATTATTATTTCTGCTGGAACATTTTTTAAAAAAATTGTGTCAGCATGATGAATGGTTTCCATTATTCCAGGTTTTTTAACATTTCTTTTAAATATCCCCCATCATACATTATTGATTTCCTTGTAATAGCTCTGAAACTAAAGAAAAAATGATTTCTTTTACTGCAATTTCCATCAAGACTTCAGAGGAAATCTTTTTATTACAGGCACTTTGAATGAGTGTATAGTCTTCTAATGTACTTGAGAGTTTGATAAACCTTCTGACTGTTTCCAAAATGTTCTCTTCAATGAACAAAGGTTTAAAACCCCGAAGATTTAAAGCTTGGTGGGGACAAAGCAGGTTGCTGCAGGTATTTCGAGTTATAAACAAGACTAAATTAAAAGCTGTAAACCATATAAGATTACTCCAGTTTTGAATTAGAATCCCGCTGCTCCTTATAAAACCAATTCCTCTACAAAAGCCAATTTCTTTGCTTGAACCTCTGTAGAAAACAGCATTATCCCTGCACTTCAACTTCCACAGTGCTGCAATTAATGAATTGCATATTAATTGCTTACATATTGTAAAGACTTTTTTCAAAGTACTCTTTTCATACAAAAATTGCCACTGCTGAAGACAAGACCCAGCCAATGCTACCAGAGAAACAGCCACTACATGCACTCTGTTAAATAGTAGTGGCAGGACTACTTTTCTTCCTGATTTGATCTGCTGTAGGCAGCACCCACCCAGAGAAATAATGAAAATTTTATCAGGGATATGATTTACGAATTACTTTTCAGCCATGTTTTCATGATGACAAATGATGATGACAAATGATGACAGAGAAAGGAAAAAGGGTCCAATATCAGGTAAATTTGCACTAAGCAGCAAAAAAGGATAAAATCCTCCCTTGATGCCCATGGATATGTTTTAGTGCAAGGCCCTTTAAGCAATATCTTGCTTATATGTATGTATATATATATATAAAAATATATATATATATATATAAGTGCATCCTAAGATGGATTTTCCTGCACCATAATTTCTCCATACATTTGCCACATTTTTGTATCATTACCTTCTAGTCTTCATTTATATTTTCTGCTTGGTAGAAAGCAAGCAGTCAAGATCCCATCTGTCTTTGAAGGTGATAGCAAAATGCTCACTGCTAAACTATAGCAGGAATACATTTCCAGAAAGAAATGCTTTGTCTGTGAGCATTGACAGTAGTTGTCTTGACTCACATAACGCGTATGTATACTTAAAGAATGTTTGAAGAATCTCACATAGATAAAAATATGAGTCAGGTTTCAAACTGAGATAGACAAAACAGTAGGAGGAAGTACAGCCTTCTGTCTCTATGCCTTTTGAAGACACAGGATACTTTACTAGACTATATGTTAGATATACAAGTCTGTCTGTCTGTCTGTCTATCTATCTATCTATCTATCTATCTATCTATCTATCTATCTATCTATCTATCAGACCTGCAACTGTTCATGTAGCCCATTGATCTGTAGTTAACACTTGAGCCAGCTCTGACTTCAAGAGAACATAAAGCAGGCCTTTGGCCCTGGGAATTCTGAGATGAAAACCAGAATTGACTCCAAAGTGATCAAGCTGTAGAAAACCACATCTGTAACAGCGTTACTTTTACATGTTGTAAAAACAAGATACATCTGAAATTAACAAGTGAAGAACACACTGATATCAAATTGGTTTGGGGACCTTTTCTGAAATGCTGAATGTTCAGATTATTTGTTTCTGACAGCTTGCTCCTGTCAGTAAATAAGGATTAAAAAAACCCATGGCATATATAATTGTATGCTTCATCATTTGTTGCAAGGCTTGTTGCAAGAGAATGGTTCAGCGTAGACAAAAGCACAGCATTTGTGTGAATGTGTAAACAAGGGAACTGTATTTCGTTAAAAATAAACTCCTTTGGAATAGTTCTGCCAATTAAACAGTATCAATAAAAGATTATTTTCCTGAATTTCTAGAAAGAAACCTGACAAAAACCCCTGAAATTCACTTAATTCATTTAATCCATTTTACTCTCATGCTTTAAAGGTGGTCATCACTACAGTTCCTGCAAGGACCTCCCTCTCCCTCTCCTACTCACTAGGAATGCTTCTGCTGGTCCTGAAGTAGATCTTAGAAAGCCTCACAAGTAAAATCACTAGTAGCTGGTCCTCTGTCTCTAGAAGCTAGGCTGCTTCTACCTCTCTATCTACATACCCCTCTTTTCTCTTTCTACATACCCCTCTTCCACACATCTGGCCAAGGAGGTATCTGGTACATTTATGGTACCAGATAACATGGAGCCCAATATTCAGGTGTGGGGAGAAATAGTTATGCTGGCTTTATAGATTAGCCTCTCCCTTCCCTCAACCAAGCCCCAGGAGACCAAATGCTGGGCTGTCAAATACCGGAAAAAATCTTTGTTCTGCTCCCCTGTGCAACAATGGAACTTCACTGGGAGTTGTCGCATTATTAGACTAGATACTTCTCAAAACAAATTGAGTCAGTATGGAATATCAGTCACATTTTTCAGTCAGACTAGAGGGTGAGATTTCCTCAGTAGGCCTTTTTTAACTAAATCATACAAGTGTTTTTTACCATCACAGAAATTTTAGAGAAATGGATCATTGATAAAGAAGAAATGATCCATATCACTTTTTTTCAGGTGACTATGAAGATAATTACCTTGTCTCCTATGAATGATTGTACAAAACTTCTTCAAAAGTGCTGCACAATTTTTGATCATGATATGCAAGAACATTCAACTAAGTAAATAACAAAAAAATGCTATCATGCCTTTTTCATGTCTCTAGCAGATAACTAAAATGTGCAGAACCCTAAAAATATCTGGTGGCAGGATATATAAGCTACATCTTTTCAACTTCCTTCTTTAGATATGCAAAGAAATTTAATTAAAAGAATCACTGTAGAAGGCCTCACACTTTGAAAAGCACAGGCAGAAAGGGACATTTCTGGTATCTATGACCCAGAGCAGAAATAAGTCATATAATGAGCATTTCTTAAATAATATTAGCTTAATAGGTGGTTACAGATTTTTCAGATCAATCAAATCATATCCTCTCCACAGGAACTGAGATTAAAGAGAGGGCTCACAGTGACCAACTTTAAATGCAGTAAACTGATCCTTATAAGCTCTCTCTCCAGCCTTCCTTTTACTTTCCTTTTCCTTTCCTCTTCCTCTTTCCCCTTCCCCCTTCTCCCCCTGCTCCATAAAGAACCTTTTTTCAATGGGCTCAGTAAAATTGTTTTAAGGATACCTCCCACACTCCCCCGTGCCGTTCACTAGAGAAGTCAAATTAAGAGATCAAGAAACTCTCAGGGCAAATGACCCAGCAAATTCAAGTACTCCTAGTTGGAATGTACTGCCAATAGCAGCCTGCTTGCTAAAACAAGTGGCTCTGTGCAAGCAGCTCTCTGGGAGCAGGTCTGCTGATTGCTGTATTATGACACAGAGAGGGAAGGGGAAGATGCTTACTTAGATAACTGATCCAAGACTCTGCTATAGTCAGTGCAATCACTTGGAGGTCAGCAGAATTTAAAAGGAACCAAATTTCTAAAGTACACAGGCATTCCTAGGTGTAATTAATATTTCCTCAGTGGTTATGCATTTGTCTTAAGTGCCCTCTTCAAAGATTATAAAAGAAAGTCAAGTACGTCTTCAAAAAATATCCTTTCCAATTGCCTGGGTCTCAAATCACTCTCTACCACGCAAATATATCAAGAGCTGTATGGACAGATTTTGACAGAGCACTTCTAGCAAGAAGGCAGCCACAAGTGCTTTGATTAAAAGAGATTCACAAAACTTCAGGTATCATAGATCTGTTGCATTTTCAACTTCTTTTGAATTTACCGTTGGAATTAACATGTATTATTAGGTTCCATAATCTACAATCCTATGCTGGACTGCTGGTATTTTTACTCTGAGCAATGCCTGCAAACCCCTTGAGCCCTTTTATGCAAGGAGAAGAAGGTTACTCAAAACCCAAAACAAAACAAAACAAAAAAAACCAACAATGACCTTTGTCTCAGCTGAGTTACTATTTAAGTTTAACAAATGGAGACAAAACTTTGAGAAGAACGAGTGTTCTGTATTAGGAGAACAGCTACTCCTGCTTTTGCAGCTTCTATGATGAATTACCTTCCTGGTGCTTCAGTTTTCTGAAGTGCACCTAAACCACTAGGTGTGTTAGCATGATCATTGTATTTGAATTTCAGATAAAAAATTTGTGTTTTCCAGTCTGAGGGGAATACTTTGACTTTTATTAAGCAACACAAAGGATCTGCATCAGCATAATAGCAATGCAATTATGATATCCCAACAAACAAGACAGGGTGAGCAAAATAATTATCAAGATGAGATAAAGCTGAAAGTGGTGTGTTGCAGCAGGAAGTGGAAGCTGCAGAGGAAAATTAGATATGCGTCCTTAAAAAATGTAACCCTTTACAACTTGAGAAGATGATGTGATGAGGAAGAACATCATCAAAATACCACCTTTGGTCTAATTTTGCTTTCAGCTGGGTAGGTGAAAGCCAGCTAAACCAGTGGTGCCAGAAGGCAGCACTAATATGAAGAAGAAAGAAGTTCAGTGTCTTCTGCAAACTGCTACTGAACTCATGAGTAGCAATCACACACCTGCTCACAGGGCTTCAGCTGGTGAATTGGCACTACAAGCAAACACTGGAGTTAGACATGCATGCAGCAATGTTTACACACACAAATGTTTTGCTTGAATAAAATAGAAAATGCATAATTAAGAACAAAAAAAGGAAAAATATGAGCTAATCAAAGATTTTCTTGGAGGAATTTTTACCAGTTTTGTTTTAGTGCTTCAAACACTTCACTGGAGATTTTGTGAAATAAAAAATATGCATACCTCGACATAGCTCTGCAGGGCAGACTGAAAAATGCAAAGACAATGCCTTTCATAAATACACTGACAGGAAAATGGAGTTCTCACAGTTATAAAAATGAGTCATTCTGGAGGTGTCACCCAGAAATATATTTTGCTGGTAAATAACCTGAAAAGACTCGTCTGGAAGATAGCTCCATTAATTTCCAGACATCGGATTACAGGAGGCAAGCACACAGAGTAGGTGCGTAGTCTGGAATCCATCCATGCAACACGCTCTAATTATAACTTGTGTGTCATCTTTCCAATAGACTCTGTGTTTACGAGAAACTGTCACTGACTTTTGACATATGGGAGAGCAATTGGGTTGATCAGGGGTTTTAACCTATGGGATCTTGAGAGGGTCTTATTTCTATTTATGTTCTTACTTCTCAGTACAGTGGCATACCATCAGGTGCTGTAGATCTCCGACATGGGTGAGTAGTCTAGTTTTCCTTGGTAGTCAGCAGAGAGAGTTGACCTCTGGAGGCCATTTTAGAGCACTTAAATTCATCATTGTTGTTTACTTATGGAGCTTAGATTCCTGAGAGAAGGCATATAAATCAGGTCATTTCCAAGCATTAAAAAAATGTCTCACCATTAAAATTTCAATAATGTATATCGATCTCATAAGCGCAGAGCTTGACCAGAATGTGCTTTTATTCTTTTTCTGCCAAGGTGAGCAAGTGAGCAAGAGCTTTAAAGCAGCTTTATCTGGTGATCTTATTTTTAATGATTGATTCCTATAAAATTAGTAGAATGAGCAGCAGAACATAGCCTTGTACAAGTGAATGTATTTTAAGGGAACACCCCCTTTCATACAAATTACTGGAAAGCTCTTTTAAATAAGTGTCCTGAAAGTGTTTGGTTTATTTCACCCATTTTACCTGTTAGATTGACTCATACGAGTAATGAGGTGGTATATAAAGAACTGCTGATGATTTGTGCCCTTTGTGCAGATCCAAAGAATGCTCATCATGGGTCAGTATGTAAATTCCTTGAGAAGGAAAGTCAAGATGATGTGAGAATTTGAAAGAATCATATGAAAGAGAGCTTTGCAATTAGCAGATTGGGTGCCTGAACTGATCAAATTTTGATTCTCTAGTCTCATGTTTTTAAAACTAAAGTCATAAAAATACAGAATTTTTTTATTAATTAATAAGGAAATTACACAGGTGATGTCTAGCCTGGTGAGCAGCTGTCAAGTAAGGTTAAGTACTCAGTGAACTTTTCACTTGGGGATTGAGTTCTAGATAAGAATCTTGGAAATCCAGCCAGACCTCTGTTCTTATTGGTTACTCAGATTTATTTTTAAAGGTTTTTTTAACATGAATTTGATTTTATACTGTCTAGAAATTTATTATCATATTTTTGTCATAGTTCCAAATTTGATCTAAAACCTTTCTCTTTTCCTGGACTGAAGAATAAGGGCATGCATGGGTGCCCACGCACAAAAATATACAGAAACAGCTCTCCACCTACAAAATACCAGTAAGGAAAATAACCATATCAAACCACAAATGTCAAAGCCTAGGTAGAGAATCACAGAACTGATTTAACATATCCTCTTTAGATTCTTTAGGTGTTCTCTGAGATTAAAAGTGTGTTGTGGTTTTTTTTAGTCACCATTCTCTTAGGACAATGGACTTATCAAAAGGCAAATAAAATTAGATATTTTCAAGGAAGCAGTGTTTCAATAATAATAATGAAATTCCTGCTGCTCCGTGACACTGAGGGGACTGCATCTTATCTTTATACAGTGATTGCCTGCAATAAACTGACCTAGAAGGCCCTGTATGGACCTGTATTTCTTTATGTAGCTGCCAAAGAAATTAATTTGAATAATTTTCAATTCTGCTTGTTATTTCTAAATATCTTTATTTGTGTGTTTCTTGTGAAAGAAAGAGGAAAAATACTGGGCATTTTTTTAACGAGCAAACCCACAGCTTCAGCTGATTATTAATTTTCAGAGAACAAAGCTTATTGCAAGCTATTATGAGTTTGAAGTAAATAAGATTGTTGTGATTCAACCCCAGCCAGCAACTAAATACGCCCCCACCCCTGATGGGGAGAAGAATTGGGGGGGAAAAAAGCAAACCTCCTGGGATGACATAAGAACAGTTTAATGACTGAAACAAACCCAAGTATACTAATAATACCAATTAGAATAATAACAATAATCGTATTATTTTTATTTAAAAGGAGAAAGAGAAACAAGCGGTGCATAATTTAATTTCTCACCACCCACTGACCAACACCCAGCCCATTCCTGAGCAGCAGTTATCAGGACCTGACCAACTTCCCCCCGTTTATTGACTGAAAACAACATTCTGTGGTTCTTTGCCCAATTTGGATCAGCTGTCCTGGCTGTGCTCCCCCAGCTTCTTGTGCACCTGCTCACTGGCAGAGCATGGGACACTGGAAAGTCCTTGACTCAGGGTAAGCACCACATAGCAACAACCAAAACATGAGCGTGTTATCAACATTATTATCACACTAGATCCAGGACACAACACTGTACCATTGACTATGAAGGAAATGAACTCTATCCCAGGCAACACCAGGGTCTGGGTTTATTAATATGCTATATTTTATGTGATTAATAAAGTTCAATATAAAAGGCTCTGACTTGTAACCGCTTTTGAGTAAAAGGGAATCTAGCAAAGCAAGAGGTTAAACAGAATTTTTTTTTCCCATTGAGCTTTATTTCTTTAGCACAAACTCTTAAGCAAATTTCAGGGATGATTCATCAAAGGAGTCAGTCATGACCTGTTCAAATCTGTTGTTCTTATTTAGAATTCCCTTCTAAACACCACTTCAAATCTCTAAGATTACTATTATGCAACTGCATTTATTATGAAAGACTACAATGAGCTAAGGTGGCTATCTATTATTATTCACATGTCAAATAATAGTGTCATCAACTGAATAAAGAAGTTACAAAGTCTTTGTGCAAACACTTCTTTATTTTTCAAATGTTTTTTCACTATTTGTCATTAGTCTCAGTAAAGGAGGTACCAGGACAGATCCACTGCCAAATGTAACACTCATTACCCATGCAAACCCATTGAGAAGGGATACTCAGGCCACTGAAATGTCAGCTGTAAACAGCTGCTGCTTGAGTGACTGACTTAATACTTGTTCACACCAAGCACAGCAAGAAAACCTCTTCCATTTATTCTTCTTGGTAGACAACATCCCCACATTTACAGTAAGGAACCTAACTTTGGCCCAAATTAAACAAATTATTTAACTTGTGATTACTGCTCTAAAAAGATGATTTTCATTCTGCCTTCAGGCAAGAGCTGCATTTTTGCTGTATTATGGGACCAAGTAGCACTGCATGAGGGGAGCTGGCTGGTCAAACCACACAGTTAATTCTGAGGACCCAAACTCCATAATAAACATATTCCCAGCAGTTTTACCCTAACCCCACTCAGTCTGCTTGAGGCACTGGACATCCACCTGCTGCTGCAGCACATGATGTGCACTCTGAAGCGTATCATATCCCCAGCTCAGCTTCAGCTGTAAGGCAGCCTCTAGGCTCAACCTGAGTGGGAAGAACTGAATTACAGGATCAAGTGTCAGCTGGGGATTTGTTTCAAAAACACAGTCCTGAACAAAATTAATATGCTAATGTAGATATAGCCTGTGAACCCCTGAGTTTCCTTGCATTCAGCCTTAATTAATGGGTTTTCTATGTCCTTCACTTCTGTCCTTGACAAGAATTTAGGCAAGATTTATTTGGAATAAATCTCCAGAGTCTAATTTATGCAGGCTTAACTCTGTGGCTGAACAGCAGTGGCAACTTCAGGGGAAGTGATCTTAAGCAAAGCTGTTTGGATACACTACATTCCACTAATACAGGGATTGTTCTTTGTCCATAATCCTTTAACCAGTTTCTTATTAAACTCACTTTTTTGCCCTTCCAGCAGATGAGCTCCTCATTGTCATTCAAGGGAATATCAGTCTTTAAAATAAATACAAACCCAGTTTATTTGCAGGGATTTAAAAATTCTGTATGGATCTGTACTTCTAATTCTGTTCAAGTCAATGATTGTTTCTTTCTTGGTGTGTGTGAGAAAAATTTGAAATCTGAATCTAGACAGCAAATTTGAATCCAGATGTCTTAGAGCAAAATATTGTTCTATAGTATGACCAGCATGAAAAGTAGGGCATATTTGGTGCTTAAAAAAAATACATTTAAAATGAGAAGCCCTTCAGTGATCATCTGTCTTCTAATTCATGATAAAAAATAACAGACCTTCCCCCATATCAGTTAAAGATGATTAATCAAGAAAGGTCATTTTATTTCTGAACCTAACAGAGTTCAGTATCATTTAGCTTAGCTTTATCCAAAAACTGAATCTAGTTCTTAAATGAAAATGCACAAACTCAGGAGACAGCCGAAGCAAGACACATTAATTGTGGTGTATTTCTTAGATTCTTAATGTTAAATCTAATAAATTTTATGAATAAAAAAGTTAATAAAATCATAGTTAGCACAGTTTGTGATAAGAATGAATGCTTCCAACACAAGTTTTAATGACCAGTTTGGCATGTAGTTCAGTAGGCTGGCACTACTCTGAAAGTAGAATCTGACTCATTACCAAAAATTACATGAGATACTGTCAACTTTTGCATTAGCTACAGCATGATGGTTCTTTCCATGATGCCTTGCATTTCTGCGCATTTTGTGTCCAGCCTTGATGAGATACAAAATATTAAAGGGGGAATCAAGGCCCAGGAATGCTATCCTCAAAACAACAGATGTCTGATGGAATAACCCATAGGACAGGTCCTGAGGCCCTGGTGTGAACTGCTGCATACACAGCCCACAGGCAAAGCACAGTTTAGAACTTTATGAACCAGCACAGTAACTCAGCCAGTCACTGATGTGGAAGCAGGTGGGCTCTTCAAATGGGAAGAATCTTGTCCTGAAAGCAGAAGGATTTGATCCTGATTATGAGTTTGATTAATGTGAAGAATCCAAAGAGGGGGGTGTCACTGAGGGTGCTCAGTGCCTCTAAACGCAGCTTCTCATGCATCTGGTGTTGCAGCTCACAGCCTAATTTCATCTGCTGCTGTCACAGATCCTATTCCTGCCTCTCCACATATCCCTGCATTACACCAAGTAATTAAAACCAGTAAAGTGCTTAATATCATTACAGGCTAAATAACTTTAAGCAATTTCCTTCATCTTTTTAGAGTTCTTGCTGCTTTTTCATAAGATTTAATGTTGCCTTTGAAATCATAATAGATGATGCTTCTTTTCCAATATAAACAGAATCTCCTTTGAGTAATAAGTGATTTGAAAAACTTTATCCCAGATGACCAGCATATCAATTTTATTTATACCAGTGAAGGAAATCCCTGAAGAAGCAGATATTTACAGAAAAATTACCCTAAAATTAGAATTTTCTCAGGAAACTACATCTGAGCACACTATGTTTTTATTGATAAGCATATCATAATTTTGAGCATAAAGTTGGTAGCTCAAGTATAAAAATCACTTGCTACAAATCTATCAGCTTTACCAGTCCTACCAAACATCATACTTGTCTAGTACCATTTAGGCTTATTTGCAGGAAAAGTGGAAACCATGATAAACCAAATTTGGCATTTGAGTCTTTTGCCAAGCTACTTGATGGTAAATTTTTCCTCTGACTTCCTCGGATTTCCTCTTCAATACTGCAGAATTACATTTTCTTTTTTGCAGTGACAATGCATTATTTATACAGGCAATATCTCCTGTAAGGACCTTACAAAAAGGTTCAAGATAATTGATAAACTGGAGAACACTTAATTAATGAAGTTTTGTCCAATTTCCTTGAAAATTACTTTTGAGATGCTAGTTCTTTCCTTACAAGCCTATTTTCTATTATTTGTATGGTCCTTGAGTTCAAACTCAAAACAAATTTATTTTATTGTCATTTCATGTTTGTGTTTGAAGATCTGCCACAAGACAGCCTCATTAAAGGGATTTGTATTGTACTAAATGTGTAATTCAACCCTAAATTTTCCCTAGGCTGAAAGATTTCAGGCAGTGGATGCACAGCCATCATCAGGGAGTTGTCCCCCGGTCTCTCCCACTTCTAATCACATTTCTATGCTCTGGTTTTTCCTGTTTCTTTTTCTTTTTTCTCTTTTTCTTCTTTTTTCTCTCTGACAGGTCATAATGTTATATGCAATGCAGGGAAATAATGCTCTCTGCTGTAAGAATTGACCTCAACCCAATCTTCATCTGTGAAGTGGGATGTAATGTTCTTGCTTTTCCAATCATGGAAAGTAGCAAGTGCACTTTTATAAATCTTCACAAGCAGACAAGAAATCCACTTCCAGTTTAACTGTCATTAGTGATAAAAGTGTACTGATTGAAAGGCATTTTTTTCTCTTTTATGGTAGCAGTAACATCCTATTTATAGTAAATTGTTAGGAAGGGAAGGAAAAAGGAAATTAAGAGCTTTTGATCTTAAGAACTGGTTATCTGGCTTTAGATCTGGGAATGATTTAACAAAATGCCATTCAAGGTTTTGGTGGTACTACCACTTAAGCACATGATTAGCTATTCTGCTAGTCCAAAAAAAATCAGAAAGGTCTCCTATGATACTCCTACCTGTGGAAGCCAGATAGCTACTTACAGGTATTTCCCATATGGTTGTCTTAGTAGCAATCGAGTTTTTCCATTTCCTTTAAATATAAATATGAAATAATTAGATACTGTTTGATCATATCAAAATGCCATGTCTTGTCAAAATGTTAGGAATATTAACGTTAATTAAAAGTTGAAGGATTTTTTACTGATTTAGGACAAAAAAAACCCAGAAGAATTTTCTGAACAGCTGTTGTTTAGGAAGATTAAACAGCTGCATGCCTGAATTGGCGCACAGGGCTTCTATTCTTGTCAGTAATTGACTCACTTTCACTTTGTGGGAATGGATAAGAAAACTATTCTTGTTTCTGGGCTGTTTTTTAGAGAAATGATGAGACACAAACATAAGCAAAGGGATACACAGTTCACCTCACCTGCAGCCAGGTCCAGACAGGAAAATTATACTGAGACTGGTTTCTCATTAGGCATTCATACATCTCTGGCCAGTAACGTACCTGAGCAATTGAAAAACTCCCTGGGAATTTACTAATGACAAGGGAAGGGAAAAAAATTAAATCTGAATACTTGCTCAGTATATAGCATTAAAGATGGCCATGGAAAGAACTGAGTCTACAGCTCTCAGACCCAGTCTTCCAGCTGTAAGCTTTTCCCAGAGATTTCTGGTTTCTTTTTTTTGGGTTTACAAATATAATTGAAGCTGAAGAATCAATCTGTAGTGCTAAAATGTAACATAATCTGCCTTTTTCTTTTCTGTCCAGTTTAAAATCTAGTCAGGAACAGCAACTTCAAACAAAGAGAATTTCTACCATTTCCTCCTATTTTTTTAGTGGAAGTGCAGAAACTCCAGCCAGAGAGAAACACATTCCCTTCTGCTCTTGTGACAATCTGCCATCCTTCATGACTGGATCTTGTCACATTGTGAAAAAACTCGTGAATCAGAGAGTCTGTACCATAACACAGAGAGTGGGAGGCTTAGCAAACAGAAGCTGGGTTCCTGCCCACAATTTTTGAGGCTTGTTTCAGCATGTTACTCATTATTCAATACTCACTATCACTCAGAGAAATTGCCAAAGAGAAACTAACACACAGGTTACACCATTTATTGTACCTTTACTGTACATTTCAGAGGATAAGGTGTGAATATTCAATCAGATGTTTGTGACTGTGGACAAGATACCACAAAAAAGCCAACTTTTACCTCTGAGAGGAAGCAAGTGCCATTCTGTTGATAATTTTCCCATGTAATACAAGTATTATGAAGTCCAGCTAATGAGTAGCAATCTAAAGGCCAGCACATCCATTCATTAATCATTGGATGCTCTTGTGGCGTATTTTCACTGAATTAACTACATCTACAATTAAGTAGTACTTTTTCTGATGTTCTATTATATTCAAATTCTTCAATCAATTGTCTTGAATACTGATTTTATTGCATGAGCTACCATGCAATTAAAAGATTATTTAATACCACATCAACAATGCAACCAATAAATGACTGAAACAAGAAAAACAAAAATGTTCTTATACAACTTCCACAATTAGTGATAGCACAGTAAGAAAGTTAAAGAATTCTCACATTTCCTTACAAATATTTGAAGTTTAAAAACTTGATTCACTTTATACTGTTTAAAAATACAGAAAGAGCCAGCACTTATTTTACGAAGTGGTGTTAAAACCCATCTTGCTGGAAAGTGACCCCCTGCCTTTCCACAGAAGAATCTGGACCTGCCAATGGTATTGCTGAATTCTTTAGACCATCATCTTAAGAAATCACCTCTTATAAGGAACATTCATTCCAATTATAATCCCATATTTCATCTATTATTAGGAGAAAAGGCTAAGATAATAGAGTGGTTCACTGACATTTACATTTAGAAATGTATATCCCATTAAGCACATTCAGACCCTAAATTTTCAAAACACAGACGTCCACATACACTGAAGAAAACTTCAGACTTCAGATTCCAAATTTAGTACAGCTGTTTTATTTAGCTGCCTTCAAAAACCACATTCTTTTTCTCCTTGTTTCGGTAAACATTTCACTATTAGCAGTCACTTAAAACTAGTTACCCAAACTTTATTCTAAATGTATGTGACCCCAGCAGTATAAAAAGCTTCTGCTTTCCATTAAATCAATCAACTAGTAGGCGTCCAGTAATTAACTTCTTCTAGTAACTAGATTTTCAGTAGTTCACAAAGTGCTCTGTAAAATCAAATCACATCTTTTTTTGCTTGAGCCAAGAATTTCAGGAGATTTTAATTTTTATTTTCCAGTGTGCATTGCCTTTTTTGTAATAACATCATGTTGTTCAGCCATGGTCCAACCTAAAATCAACTATGATCCTGAGATCTTTTTCTACAGCACCTCTGCCTCACCTGCTGCTCCTCACTTGAATGAGAGTAGATGTTGTTCTGCCACAAAGGGAGTGGCATTGGTGTGCAGTTTTTCTCAGATGTTTTTGATTTCTAAGCTTGTGCTTGAATGTGTTGACAACAACAGTGTCTGCGAATTTATTGAGTGTAGTCTTTATTCCACAATTCAAGTAACTAACAAAATTACTGAGAAGGACATGTCTGAACCAAAACTTTTTGCAGTTATCCCATTTGATACATGAGTTGGTCTTGATATTGAACCATTGCTAACCCTGAAAACTATATTCAGAAAGAATATGAATGCTCTAATTTCATTTATACAGCTGTGATACCTGTTATTTCTAGTTACCACAGTAACATTTCTAGTTACCAGTACTGAAAGAGGAAAACACATTTCTGAGTCTTCAAATTTAATGTCTTTACTTTGTTTAGTTTGTTGAATTAAAGACAGCCCTTAGGAGAAGTTAAGGCAATATATTTTTGTTTCTCTCTTTCTAAAGAAAGCGCTTCAGCTACTGTGTACACAAATCCCCACTAACTACTTAATTAAAAAAAATAATCTCTAGATGCAGTTTAAAGAAATACAGATGCATCATTTAGTCTTCATTCTCCTCCTGCAGGATTTCAGCCAGGAAACCATTCAGCCGTACAGATTTCATTACTGAAATAGATGGAAACATCAGCTTGTGTAAAAGCTTCGAGCATAGGAACAGAAAGGCAAGATCAGTTTTTCTTTGTCAATTTTTTTTTCCCCAACTCCATTTCTGCTTTGTCACTTTTCCACATCGTTTGTCCGCGCAGCTTCTCGGGCTCCCTCTGGTGGGTACCGGGCAGAGGCGTCGCCTCCTGGGCGGCCGCACGGCAAAACCCACAAGGCTGATTTCATTAGCATTTCATGCTCCAGTAATAATTAAGAAACCATCAATTTATTAAAGTGTAAAGCTCCGTGTAGTCTGCTTGTGTAATCTAGATCACAGTATGCTTCCTGAGCTAAAAAATATTTGAAAAATCTACAATGATTCCCTTTTTTTTCCCACCCTCAGTTTCTTTCAGGGTTTGAAAAGTAAGAAATAGAAGATGCAAGTAACCAGTAGATTAATATCCCATAATAACCATGCTAATAATCCAAATAAAACACATAAATACAAAATTTCAGGTAAGTGGCTTTTAATATCTCTCTTTACTCAGGCAAAATTCTCCAATAATCTGGATGTGTCATGCTTTCTCTTAGCTGGCATTCTTTTCTCCTAACTCAGGGTGTGGATGTGCATTTTCTCTTGATCCCCAGGACATTGCAAGCTACCATGGGAGAATTTCTAGATCAAATCCCAGTAGATACAGCCCTCTTTGGAGCAGATATCCAGCCGGTTATAACATTACTATGAATTTCTAAAATATTTCCATAATCAATAAAATGAAAAGTCTCCTCTACAGGCTCCAGAAAAAGAAGCTGGTTTTGTTATTGGTTTGGGTTTTTTTTAAAGTAGAGTAACAATATTAATAATTTTATATGGTAATTCTTTGTATCAAACCATAGTTATTTGAAATTGGAAGAAACACAGGGAAGTTTGTGGGAGGCAGCCCCAGATCACAGATCATATACTCAACAAGTCTATTTTACCTGGAGTGCCTTTGTAGGTGAACAGAATTAAGACTAAGTAATTTTTCACTTCAGTCAAGCTTTTAACAATTATTGCCTTTTCAGAACCTCTTATGGTTTAAATACCTGTATTTCATTTCCAAGAAATAGCTAAGTACAGAGATAATGAGAAACAGATACTGAGTGATAAATACGTATTTTTATGATCATGTCTTCAACATTAAGAAGCTACCTGCTCTTCAATGTATCCAGAAAATAATGCTCTCAGGTAAATTTTGACTGTTAGTACAAACCTGTGGAACAGCTTTAGGCAGCTCAACACATCACTGCTAATGGTGCACTCCTGTCCAGGGATAAGATCTGCTGGTGTACAGTCTCCCTTCCTGAAGTTTATGATGGTCAGTCAAGGCTATGAGTATGGACACAAAACTGTGTTTTACCGAGAGAAGCTTACAAATGATGTTTGACGTAATGACTTGATAGAATGCCTTGAGAGAATTTCAGCTTCATTCCTTGGCACTGTTGTCTACTTTGCATAAATACGGCCAAAATCTTGAAGAAAATATGTAATTTATTACACAATTTTTGACATGAAAGCTTTCTATTTTAGTGATGATAAATACAATAAATAAGCGATTAATACACAATAAATACAAAAAATAAGAGATTTATAGGGCTGTGCAAGTGGCCACGAGTTAGTGTGGTATAGGTTGATTCAAGTTTGTCTACATTAGGTTTTCCAAAGTGTTTTAGTGAATATTTGCTGGTTCGTTTTCTGTAACCTAATGCAGCAAAAATTTCAAGCATTGAAATTTTCCTTCAGAATTTTTATAAGGAAATGAGTACTACAAGAGCCTAGCGCAGAATTGTCCTAAGACAATTCAAACAGAAACCCATTCTCTTCAATCATTACTATGTAATATTGCCCCCCTCTTTGACACATAGGTTTTCCTATGGTGTTGCAAAGAAATCGTGCCATTGCAACAGAAAAGATCACAGTATAAAATAATAGGAAGAAGGGCAACAAGCTCATGAAACAAAATCCCTGAAGTACTTCAATTTCATTAAATTCAATTTGGGTAAGGTCTGCTGAGGATTCAACAACACTCTGGGTTCTCTGCATCTCAAAAGAAATGTTTTATCTATTGATTATTTTTCCTACATGGAAAAAATCTGAGGAGCTAATTCTATCTCCAGGAAACAACTGATAAATATAACTGATGGATAGTGTTCTTGACATGATATTTTTGCGTAGGAACAGCAAAAGATCATATTAATGAATAAAGTCATCCTTTCACAACTGAAACAATTTATTGAAGATTCTCAGATAGATAAAACGAGCTATCACTTCACTCCAGATGTCTCTTTTGAATATTTTTCTTTTAAAAGTCTTTAATAGAAGTGTATAAAAAATAATCTGAGAAATATGACTAAAGTAATTGAAAAATGGTTTTACTCCTTAGTTTCTGTGGCCATACTTTTTCCCTTCAGTGTTTCAGTTTTTCCTTAAAAAAATAAATCAAACACAGGCCACCATAATAAAACTAAAAAGCTTGCATTGTAATTTATGTTACCATATTAAATTCTTAAATGACTATGTGAATATAGGCTGAGGATTTCTTTAGTAAATAACTTTTTATAAAATGTCAAAACCTGATAGAAAATTGGTACAAACTGACAAGGTTCCAGCTGAGCCAAATTTCATCAGTGATAGATTTCAAACTCAGTGAACCTAAGAGTTCACTCTAACCTAATCTTTAAAAAAATAGAAACAGATTCATAAAGTTATGTCAATTCTATAATCTAGTAAATTGATTCTGTGATTGATTTATTTCTGGACAATTGCTTGTGGGATATCAGTGGATGATGAACATAATTAGAACCCAAAAAATTTACTTTTTATTGAAAAATAGAAGTTTCAAAAGGTGGCTTCTGGAGTTGTTTTAAAAGGGGAAAAAAGAAAAGATATAGCAAGAATCTAATCAAGATAAAATGAGTTAGTGTGTCTTCTTTTTCACACCAAATCCAAACTAAAGCTAAAAATCAATTTCTTAAAAATATCAAAGAAAATACAGGAATAATTTCTCTTCTGACACTCAGTTTGTCACTATATTAAATATGAAACCACCCTATTTGCATGTTGATTTACACAGGTTACTCCAGGACTCCTTGAGGTGAAACATCTCACAAATAATGTCATGAGGGCATTTGATGACCCAAAGCAAGCACAGCTTCTCATGCTGAGCTGTTGACACAAAGAACTGGGCTGCACATGGGAGTGACAGGAAAAGTTGGATATGTAAAGGCACAAAGTATGGATGCTCTGCCATCAAGTCTACTTCCAATGCTTCTTCAGGGTAGTTTATATAATCCTCTGGATTCACTAAAAATGATCATTGCACACCAAGGCACGTTGCTATTTTCCTTCCAGGAGGAAAAGCCAAGGAATCTTTGTATGTTGGATCAAATTTTTACCTCAAGTTCCTCCACCAGGTGGGCACATGTGAATCTGTCTCCAGCAAGAGCTGCTTGTCTCCAGATATTGAAAACTGTCTGCGGAAGTGGAGGGAATACACCATTTTCCATATTCTTAGATAAGAGAGGAGTACACTTAAATTGCTGCACTAGGAATGTAAGTAAACAATAACAGAGATTTCTGGTTGCAAATGAGAGCTGAGCACTAGGAGTGTCTACAAAGCTGGGGGGGTTTCCATCAGTGCTGCTGTTTTATGATAAATAGGTATATATGAAGACTGGTTACACATAATTAATTGTCTTTCTTTCTGATTTCTGTTTGCCTTCGGAGATGCGGGGCAGATAGATTAGGAACTCCTCCAGCAGAACCCTCTTCCATGGAGCTCTGCACATGCCCAGTGAGTCTTGAGTGATGAGAGGAGGGAAGGCAACCACTTCTATAATTTTGGTGAACTTCAAATAAACCCTGAGTAATAACATCTCCTGTGAAATGTCAGAAAAATGAAAAATAGGATCACTTTAATGATCTGGACTCTGAATGAAGCCCTCTCCCAGAACAAATTAAAACACTGCACAACTGAGCCCGAATCCATAAGCCCCGACTTAGGCAGTTACTAAAACCAATAAAAAAGAAAAGTCTGGCTCAAATGAAACTTAAGCTACCTCCATCCACTTTAATAAAGTGTTTCAGTAATTACCTGAAAGTAAAACTGGTCTCTGTTCTGTCAGAAAAAAAATTGCAAGAGCTGGGGAAAGGATTCACTGAAGCCCAGAGAGCTGGCCGCAGCGCCAAAATTGGCTTCTGCAAGACCTGAAGTTGAGACCTATGGCAACTAAGGAATGAATTTGCTGTGCTGAATTTGTTGTTTTGATCTCTATGTGTTAATTCCCTCTCCTTGAATTCTGATGCAACCACAATCCTAACAGCAGTAAAGTGATGTGCAGCATACAAACTTGTAAAGGAAAATAATCTTCTAGTCATCCTCAGAACTTTGTAACTGGAAATAATTTTGTCAGGCTATTTAACTAGAAGATAGAAGATAGATATATTTTGTAAGGCAGACAGGATCTGATAGTAATTCTAATAGTAGTTCTAATGAAGACTATTAAATCTGCATTAGGGTTTTTGTTTCCTGACTCACAATTGATACGATGACAGTCTGACATACAAAATTAAAAGAAATGGTGAACTAGCAGTTTTTGTCTACAAAAATCCTGTTTTTCTTTCCTACATCTTTGCAAGCCTTTGCACAGCTATAGAGGTATATTTTTACCATGTTCTGACACAATATAAATCTCTGCTTATATAGGTATCCATATAAAAAAAGTCAATATTCCAAGAAAAATCAAAATTATTATTTACACTTTTTTTTTGGACATGTTGCCTCCAGGAAAACAGCAATCCACTCACATTTTTTTCTTTCATAGATGTATTTGGAGCTATCTCCATGCTCTTTGGCAAGGTGTATAAATCACATTTTGCTTCTCTTGAATGAGGAAGACTGGTGTCAAGCCAAGTCCAGGGTGCTGCTGACACACAAGCCCTCCCTGAACGCTGTGGAGAGCCTGAAGGAGCCAAGGCTGCTGCTAACGCTGCTGCCAGGATGGAGGGGAGTGTAGAAGCAGCAGTAAGTGCTGGGAAAGGTGTCCATTGTCTCTACCCACTGTCCACTGCCCACCTGTTTTCTCCCTTTGCCCAAAGAAATGCCCTGGAGACCTTGGTCACCAGGGGACACCTTGGTCACCTGGACAGTGAAGTTCTGGCCTTTTCCCTTACATCAGATGTTCACTCCCTCTGCCTGTGCCTGGAGCTGACCCCAGACAAAGCAACCTGCAAACTCCTGGCTGCTTTGCCAGCAGCACACACCTGCTTCAGCTGGAATCACTCTTTCCAAGTTACTTCTTTCTACTGCTACCTCTTTCAGCCTTGGTAATTTTGAGGTTTGCCAAGATCATGGCTAAGGTAGCTTCTTGAGAACGTATTTCTGCTTTTCCTATATAAAAACATGATGCTCATTTTACGGAACTTAAGCCTTTCATAAGCCCTATGACCTCACTCCAGTCAGTTGTACATTTTACAAAGCAGTTTGAAGGTAGAATAATTGTCCATTTAAAAGATTTCTGCAGCTACTGTGCCCATGACCTGGATACCTGCTGCATTCTCCTGAGTTTAGTAAGACCTGATCTATTGTGTTATATTATATCACAAGTGTTCATCAAAATACACTTGATTCTGTTTTAGACAAAACACAGCTGTGTTTTTATGCACAGGCGAGTTGCTTCTGCAACCAACATTAAAAAGCATCCCATGGGGTAATTGTCACAAATCAAGGAAAATGAAACAAGCAGCTCTCTTCAACAACTAAAAAGCAAGCCCAAGTTGTTAGACCATGGTGTTTAGCTTTTGCTATTTTTTACAGAGAAAATTTCTAGGCATTGAATAAAGAATGGATACATGTTTTTATGTACAATTTTAAAGCCTAAAACATATTACTTGAAAGCACTAAACAGTAATGCGAAGTATGAATGGGATTTTGGAAACTTAGCATCAAATTTACTTTTAATTGCCTGCATTTTAATGCCTTTTTAGAACTGATTTTTAAGAACTGGAATAGAGAACTAGGCGGGAAAAAAAAATCAGCACAGATTCAGGGATGGAATGACAATGGCTCTCAAACGTGTATGGGCAGATGTTTACTTCTTTTTAAATGTCAGCAAGAAGCAATAAACTTCAATTTATTGGTGACACTTCTCCACTATGGAAATCTGAATGTAGTGACACCTGTGACCTGAGGGTTACATTACTCCCAAGAATACAGATAGAAGGGGAGTTAATGCCTACAGATGCTTGACTTTTACATACTACTAACTTTATAGAAGGTGAATCAAAGGTTCGTTATGAATCATGGACTTTTTTATTTGGCTTTTGAATTTTACTTGAAGTTCACATCCGCCTTTAAAATTCAAATTTCTATTCCAAGAACCTGTCACAAAGAAAAATAATGGGGTATGATTGACGTGACTGTTGCGTCTGATCTTGTTTCACAAATAAATTACAAGAGCCAGTCTTCAAAATAGACCTGTTTTCAGTCTTGTGTTTTATAAACAAAACATGACCAAATCTGGAGAATCTTTTTTGCAGCAAAGAAAAGTGGCCAATCAGGTAAGGACTGAGCTATCAAAAGATTTCTAAAGGTCAGGGTTACTCATATGCTTTAGTATAAATACACTTTAAATGGTTTCTCTTTATTGACACTGGGGTGCAGTTCAGAGCCTTGAATCTCAACTCCAGCTTCAACTTCACTATGGAAAAAAGCCTGAAAACACTCCCCAAAGTTCTCGAAAGAATTTATACAGGATTTTACTAAAACTCTTTTCTGAAGAAGTTGTGTGTCTTATTATTTTATTCTTGTGGAATGATAAAATGCATAAAGACATCTATGTATGTATTTGTATAATCAGATGCTGATTTTTGTGCCTCAGTTATTCAATGTAATTAAAAGTGGGACAGTAGCTAAAAACTGCATTTTTATTGTTTCTGAGGTGCTAATTAAATGTTCATTTTAAAAGATAAATGCATTTTACTGACATTATATTGACTATATGTTTATTATACCTATATACATGCATTAAATAGGAACAAAGAGCTTAGTAGTAATTAATATTTTAAATCAATGCATTGGAATCCTCATTCCTGAGATAAAATTTTACCAGTGTAAGTCAAATATTTTTATTATTGGAACAACATAAAAATAACATAACCAACCACTGGAGTGAGCAAAAAGAAGGACATCCTTGTATGTTTTTACAGTAACATCTTCTGGATTAACCCACTGAGGAGTAAATATAAAGGCCTAGACTTAGCAGGGTACGTAGGTTCCCATCCCTTTTAGACAGATCTACTATTTTCTCCATTGATTGCAATGGAAAATTTTGGAGCCAAACAAATTTTTAGAGGTGAGTTGTCTGATAAAGACGATTGTGGATTCTAGTCACAGGCAGAAGAACACCGCATGCAGTTTCTTGCTCTTTCTGAAGTTCCTAGGCTATTTTAGTTTTAGTAGATCTTTTCACATCAAATAGTGCTCAGGAAAACAATAAAATAAATTCAATAAAACTGGATTCAAGGAAATGTGTGAGGCACATGCTTAAGAGATCTCTTTTGCAAAGACATGAAATTTATTTTCTTAAAGTGCAACGCAGTATTTTTACTGCTTTTTTTTTCTTGTAGTTTTTCAACTAGTTCCTGTATTTAACTATATATTTATTTGTACTGAATTCATAACAGCTTTTCCATCTCAACTTTCTTTTGCATGAAAATTTTACTCAGTCTACATAAGAAGAACAGTAGTTTAACATGTCAATACCTGTTTGGCTATGACAATCTTAACAGCAATCATGAGTGTCTTCAGTGTGGGAACTTTCATTCACTCATGTAAAAGCTGATGCCTGAAGGTCTGAGAGAAAAGCTACAATACATTCTTGGGTTTTTTTCCCCTAATGCTCAGGGTAGTCTTATGGGAACCGTATAGGAACTTTACAGTATATATGTAGCAGAAAAGCAAAGCTTGAACCACAGAACTCTCAATTAAATGTCCAAAGGAAACCAATAGTCAATTCTCCCATCCAAATAACTAATGTGATTTTCAGGTTGACTCCTGCTAAAATTGATTTTGTTTCTATACCCACTTTTCCTGCTTACTTTTCTGTTAAGCGTAATATTCTTTGTTTTAACCTTTCAGGCTCTTCTGTACAAAAGATATTATTTTGCAAGAAAACAGAAGTGTGAGTGGTGAGGACGAGCAGCATATCAGATGGAGGATTGCATTACCTTAATCAAAACCAGTGCTGCTCCAGACATCCTGGAAAATGAGTGGTGTCTGGCAACATGACATGATTCAAAAGCAAACCATCAGTCGTATTCAAAATATTTCTTGTATCTCCTTCACCACATGAAGGAATTCATAGGCAAACACAGGCATCAGCAACACTAGGAAAATCTATAGATTTCTGTTCATTTTCACAATATACTCAGAGAGTTTGCAAAAACTGTGTGATATCTGATATATCCTAGAAATGGTTAACAGTGTTCTTTCTCACATCCCTTGCAGAAGCAGAGACTAGTAGATTTGCATGGTAATCAACCATGTCAACAAAACTGTTAAGAATGCACATTAGAAAAAATTCCAAACCCAAGTCTTTGAGGAATTCCTACTACCTTATTTTTGCTTGATATATGTATAAATTCTTAAATGAGTTACAACATGTAACTCATGTAGAAACCAGCTCAATCCAAATAAAAGTTTCTTAGATCTATATAAACTGAATTGTGCTCTCCCATTATGTGCTCCTTCGGACGTAATGGTGCAGACCATACATTAGTTTAATTAAAATCTAGATCTGCAGAAGTCGATGGCTTTGCAGTCAGCTGATGTGCAGCTGCTGAGATGCTTCAATATAAGTAGCAAAAAGAATGGTAGAAAAAAACCCCGTCAAATTGCAGACTGAAAAATATGTAAACAAAAGCTCGCTGCCTACAACAGCACATCTGGGCAGTTCTGTTGGTCACTGCTGCTGCCAGCTGTAGCTCACTGACTGGTAATTTGGAAACAAATGGATATAAAACCTCAGGCAAATCCGTTTCATTTACAAGGTGTATGTGCCGGTGAGAATATTCTCATGAACTCGCATCCCTGTGCTGGAGGAAGTTTTACGTTTCGCCCCGTTCTGAAAGGACTGGCTTTCCAGGAGCTCCCGTTTCGGCCCCGTGTAGCGCTGCCTGCGGCTGCCCGGCTCCAAGGAGCCCAGGGGCCCTCAGCACGGATGCGCTCCTGCCGCGGCGGAGCTCTCGAACGTTGTGATTTGGCAGTGAAAAGCGGCTAGACTTCCTATTCAATTTCTTTTGCTTTGTGTGTGGGGCTTTTTTTGTTGTGGTGTTTTTTGTGGTTTTTTTTTTGTTTTTTTTTTTTTTAATAGGAAGGCGTGACAGTGTCTGCCGCCTTTTGTCACTTGAGATACTGAGTGATTAATGGAGGAAATCTGTGAAGGAGGTGAGAAGAGCGAGCACAGGTGGCGCTTAGTCCGGAGAAACTCCTGCTGCCGGCTACCTGTTGAGGTGGATTCAGGAGGGCGCTTCATCATTTCTGTCTTTCCAAGCGAGGACATTGATGNCTCCGCCCTTCCCTCCCCGCCGCCCGGTGCTGGTGGGGCGGCTGCCCCGGGCTCGCCGCGGTCCGAGGTGCCGGGAAGCGGCGCCTCCGCGTTCCGCCCGCGGAAACTTTGCCCGGCGCGCAAGGGGAAGGATGGAGCCAGGAGAGCCCGCGGCGGCGCCCCTCAACCTGTCCCGAGCCGAGGCAGAGACGCTCCGCGGGGAGTTCAACCTGTCCGGGCTGCCGGAGGCGGAGGGGAAGCCCCTCTTCGGCATCGGCATCGAGAACTTCATCACCTTGATAGTCTTCGGCTTAATCTTCACCCTGGGGGTGCTGGGCAACACCCTGGTGATCACGGTGCTGGCGAGGAGCAAGCCAGGCAAGCGCCGAAGCACCACCAACATCTTCATCCTCAACCTGAGCATCGCCGACCTGGCCTACCTGCTCTTCTGCATCCCTTTCCAGTCCACAGTCTACGTGCTCCCCACCTGGGTGCTGGGAGCCTTCATCTGCAAGTTCATCCACTACTTCTTCACCATCTCCATGCTGGTGAGCATCTTCACACTCTCGGCCATGTCTGTGGACCGGTACGTGGCCATTGTGCACTCCCGGCGCTCCTCAGCCTTGCGTGTTCCCCGCAACGCAATGTTGGGTGTGGGGCTCATCTGGGCGCTCTCCTTCGCCATGGCCTCGCCTGTGGCTCACCACCAGCGCATCTTCCACCGCGAGACCAGCAACCAGACCTTCTGCTGGGAGTTCTGGCCCAACCCACGCCACAAGAAGGTCTACGTGATTTGCACATTCGTCTTTGGATATCTGCTCCCACTGCTGCTCATCTCCTTCTGCTATGCCAAGGTGGGGCAAGGGTAAAAGGATGGGAGGGACACAGTGGTGGAAAAGGTGTCCATGAACCATAGGGCCATTTCTGGGCATGTGGAGGGACTTGGCACTGTTGGGAGTAAAAGGAGCAGGGGTGAGTTTGTGCCACAAAGGGAGAGGGCAGGTTTTATAGCTGAGGGATGATAACATATGTTCAATATCACAGAGAGGTCAGAATAGGGATTGCATAGGGTGAGTGCAGAGGGGTGTTCTGGCAATTAGTGGGGTCTCCCTGTCAGATTTCCTTGTTGCAGAATGCTAAGAAGCCCCAGTGCTCTGCTGCTTTTTCTGTCACCATAACTCTTAATTTCTTTCAGTGCTGTTTGAGGAGTTTGACTCAATAAAGTACAACAAAGCAACAAGTTGTTCAGGCTTCAGATGAAGCATTGTGGTTCTTTAAAATGTGCAGTGCACTTGAAAGTGACAAAAATTGTCTGTTTGGTGTTAAGAGTAAAATGTGCTTCATGCTGCCTGGTCCCTGTGGTGCCATGTCTCACCCCAGTTGAAGCTGATGAGAGAGTTACCTCTGACTTCGGCAAAGGCAGGTGGTTCCAGGGAGCAGGGCATGAGAACCCAGGTAGGAAAAAGCAATAATTAAGGGTGCCTGAATATGGGTTTTTAAGGACTTCTCTGCTTAAGCAGTGTTCATAGTGGAACAAATCCAACCTGGCAAATGAAGAAGAAACACAAGTTTTCATACATAAACCGAATCCTGCTTTCCCTGAATGAATACACTGGTGTTTCATCTACTGTAGTGAATATGACCGAGCTGTAGCGATAGATCGTCAGTTTGAAGAAAGTATTACACATTGCAGGGAGAACACTACAGAAGATGTGCACAGGGGCTTTCGGCTGCTAATTCTTCCCCTTTTCAAAACCAAAGCATCTTCAGTTTCAGTATAAAGTACTGGCCTTTGAAATCTAATTATGTGAGAGAAGATTAAAAAGAAATCTTTCAAAATTAGCATAGTCCAGTACAGTGTAGGCATGAAAAAAGCAAATATGCTTAACCAGAATATATGCATAGTAAATAAAACACACTCTATCCTTACAGAGCACCTCTACAGAAGTAAATCTCTCAATATTAGTATTAATATGTAGTCAAAAAAAAGCAACAAAAACCCCTTCAAGCCAACAAACGCAACTATATGTGAAAATATGCCCAAGAACAAGTTAGGAAAATCAAGGCCACTTGAAATTACAATAAAATCGTGTGCTTAAACTATTGCCAGGCTAGGGTCTCACCTTGGCTTTTTTTGTGATGTGTTTTGAGCCTGTATGTGTGATCCTGTTTGCCATGGTGTCAGGCTGGAGGAGCTTACCTGAAGGGGTGAATTTTAGAAGATAGCTAGGAGGAGGTAGCTGGTTCAGGCTGAAAAGTGCCATGACTTGTACAGAGCTATCGAAGGTATTTGTACTCTGCATTTAAAGAGTCACTCATGCCCTCTTTAGGAGCCACTGACAAACCTCCAACTGCAATATCTTGGGACAGGGAGAGCCTTCTCAGGCTGAGCAACCCCAACTCTCAGTCTGTAGACATTAGGAGACATTAATCTCTGCATTAATTTCTTATGGACTTCACTGGTTGTCATGAACTGTGGATCGGCGAGATAACGCAATCTTCTGCTGCAGTAAATTAAGACAAAGGAGACTCATTTCTCTATTTGAATATATTGCCTTTTCCAGACTCCTTTAAGGCAGTTGTTTCCTTCATAAACAAATTGTAATTGAACTTTCAGTTTTGAAAGTCTCATTTTTTAGGCACTTTAATAGGGAACCAAGTTCTTTTTCTCTCTCACTCCACATTTATATAGTATTAGCAGAGGTTTGTATTTTTCCCAGGAATATCAGTGCTGTTACAATGTACAGAAGTGCTGAAGTAGTGCCAGGTATTTGGAAGCAGTGTTCTCCCAAAATGTCTCGTGATACATGCTCTTCAGGCAGAGATTTATGAGATTATGCTCTGTCTTGTGTGTACAGCTACCTCTTTTCTCTCTTCCACAAGTAACATTAGTTCAGTTTCAATGCAGATTTTTGATAGAGGAGTGAAAATATCAGAATTAAGGATACTTCTCTAGTTTTGTGAAAACAGCAGACAAAGAAGAAGGTGGAGAGTCTCCATTATCCTCCCTCTTTTAAGGAGTCGGTTTGCAATCAGCTGTTAAACACCAGACAAGCCATAAGGGAAGAGGCCTTATCAACTTACAGAGAAGACATATCTTTTTGGGAACACCATAAAAAAGTCACAAATCCGTAGGAAACCAGCTTTTATTACCTCACAGAACTACTCTTGAAAGCAGGTTACTATGTCAGAGGGAGGAACAGTGATTATGTAGTGATCAGCTAAGTCTCAGCACTGCAGACTTACAGACACCTTGTGTTCTGACTCTTTTATTGCTTATCATTTTACTTGCTATATTTTTGTAATGCTGACTTTTTGTATGTGTTTTGTAAGAGTGCTACAACATTTGCTCACTAATCTGTCCTTAAAGGGTAAAGTGATAAATGATTCCCAGTCAGCTTCTAACAGTTGATATCTGCCAGGGTTGTGCAATCTTACAACTAATTTTGGGTACCTCCATTTTTCAAAGATTCACTCCTTGATAGTCGGGCCTCTTTCAATCAAACCTTTAGGTTGGACACCTATAATTATTAGCAAACATTTCCTTTTATAGATGCATAATGCTAAAAGCTTTCTTTAAAACAAATATGTCTTGCCTTAAGGATGTTTCCATTATTATCTATCATTCTGAACATGTCATGTATGATTTACAGACTTGGTTAAAACGAAGCCATAAAAAGTAACAGCCTCAACATAAAATACAAGCTTATCTGGCTTTGGATATTATATCCTAAATTTTGCTGAGCAGCAGGGGGAAAACTTTATTAAACTTCACTGAAAGAGAAAAATAAAAACTATGACACATTAGTCACACACTCTTAGTTGAAAGAAGATGAAGGATCTCTTGTGACAACAGAAGTAGTGACATTACTTTAAAACATGGATTGCAGGCAATAGCACTTGAATTTCAATCAGGTTCATACTACAAAGGTGGTTCAGAATATAATGCTTACATTATCTGTAAAACAAGAAGTTCATTCTTACTAGATAGTGACCTTGTGCAGGCTTTCCTTCTGCACGATTTTCAGTGGCTGATAATGAAGGTGTGGTCAGTGAAATGCCAGACAGCAAACATGGTTTTTAACAGTGTAGACTGTTAAAGACATTCATAATGTTTGGTAGACTTATGTGAATAGGCACAGGTAGTCGAAGTTATTTTCTTCACTCCTGTATTGGAGAAATCTCTTTCTCAACTTGATTTGGTCAAAGTCCTGAGTCAGGGCTCTCAAGCCATCTTTAATGTAGTTTCTGAAACAAATGGGGGAAAAGAATAATTAAAAAAGACTTTAAAAAGAGAGAAAGAGAGAAAGAGAGAGAGAAAGAGGGAAAGATATTAAGATAGAGAAAGAGAGAGAGAAAAAGAGAAAGAGGGAGAAAGGAAAGAAGGAGGAAAGAAGGAAAGAAAGAAAGAGAAAGAAAGAAAGAAAATCTGTAGGTAGAACCAAGGGCCTACCAAATGTCTTGAGTGGTAGTCATTGTCATATGGTCTGTACCAGACTAGATCCTACAAGTCTCCTTAGTCTCTTACACAAGAAAATAATTTTCTTACCACAGCACCCCACCCTCATCTCCAGAAAAAGGGAAGCTGATCCCTGAACAGCAGGTACACGAAAGCTGGAGTTGAGAGGTACATTGTAGAATTATTGTTTATTCAGGCTGTTAGAGGAACAATTGATTATTCATTGCCCCAGAGAAGAGGCAATTTGAACAGTGTAGTGGGGAGAGTGTCTTTGATTTGCCTTGTAGTGTTTGTGCATAAACATGGCTCTTTTTTAATACTCCATGGCATTCTGTGTAGGTCTTTGAGAGCTGTTCCACTGCTGTTGATAAGTAATTGCATTTTGCCTATTTCTCTTGCTGCTACTTTTCATGCCATCTAGTACAATACTATGAGGAGCCAGAATGTTTTCACTGCAAATACTTATTTTATGAAATGTGTATGTAATCCGAAAGAGGGGAAGCTGATAGGGTTCATTTGAAGGTTATAATCTAAACTGACAACAAAACCCTCCTCCACCACTTCCCAACCCCCTCAAATATCCAATTTACCTGTTTTGTCTCCTGCATCTTTCTTTGAAGTGGAGAGAGATACAATGCAAACTTTGGGCTAAAAGTTTCAGAACTGAAGAAAAAAATGTTTGTAACTTTGAAAACTATTTTGCAGTTCTGATCCCTGGGAAGAGTTTATCTGACTTTAGTTTTGGGCTGCGAGGGAGAATCACAGAACAGTGCAGTCACTGGGTGGCACGTGATGGGATTTGCAAAGGTCCAGTAGCAAGAGCCCATCACTGTAAGTTATGTGAAGGGGGTATGATAGATGAAGCAGCAGCAATGGGACAGAAACTTAATTGCATTCCTCCCATGCCCTTGTTTTTAGTTTTATGTTTTTCACTGATGGACTCAGCAATTCAGCTTGTCTCTACAGGACGATGGGAGGTGAACAAAAAGTCGGTGAGCCAGACAGTCATCTCCCTGTTCTGCTGGGGTTCTGTCCTTTCCTTTGGGTCTGCTTCATACTGAAGAGGAAAGAAATGAAGTCAAAATAGGACTTTCTCAGGGAAAGCCCATTTATGTTTCTCCTGCTTTTTCTTAGTTTGGGGTAGCCCCCAGAAGTGACCTGGATAGTGTTTCCAAATAGGAAGTGCATGCAGGGTGAGTCACACAGTAGTACACAGACAGGCACAAATGAACTGTATTTACAATATTAAGTGCTTATAAGTAATTTCTTTTTTTTTATTGTTGTTGGTGGTTCTCTGGTAGCTAAGAGTAGATACCTAAAAAAATTAAGTCTGCCCATGAGCTCCGGATATTCACAAATACCATCTTACTTCTTTTAATTCAATATGTATGTCTATAAAACTCAAATGCCAGAGTGGGATCAAGTCTCTAGATCATCTTGACTGATGTCTGTCCTGATAGTGGTTTGCTGTGCAACCCAAAGAACACAGAGAAAATGTCACCAGGTGATATGAAAGAATCTGAATTTGGACCCTTTTCCCCAACCCAAGATCTCTATGCATCCTCTATCCGAAAGCTTATGTGTAAATGATTATGTTAAAATTTGGACCCTGCTCTTGGACAATGAGCCTTTTTGTGATGTATTTTTAAAACTGGCTTGTGAAAGATGCATGGTGAGTATCATCACATTGTTGTGAAAGGTCATGCCTCATGTGTCATGTCTTGTGTGTCGTGTCTCATTTTAGTATAAATTATTCTTGCAAGCCTAAGCTTCTTTCGAAGATCAAATAGTGCCAGCGTCTTGATTATACTAATCAAACATCCATCTGAAGGAAGCAAATTATTCGGGTGACTCAGAATAACTCTGACTCAAAACATACACTTTTCTTATGTTACACACACTAAAGGTCATTCTAAACCAAGTCTTTGACTTTTTATGGAAGAAGAGAGATTGCTAATTCTATGTACAAGATAGATTTCCATCCATTTCCTTGTTAATTTGTGATAAGTATTTGTTATTTAATAAATCTGATTTTTTTAGTAAGAATTCAGTTGTGATCTGCTTTGTTTTTGTTGGTTCACATTGATTCTTTTGGTTTTTCTACTTTGCATGTTTGAAATGCGTAAGCTGGTTCAGTGATGTCTGTTAGTGAATCATCCAGTACTGGAGAGCACAAGAGTACTCTAAGATACACAGGTTTGAATTTTGTTTGAATAGAAATTAGGGAAATATGATAAAGAGATGCAAATTAATCTTTTCAGGTTCTTAATCATCTGCATAAGAAGTTGAAAAACATGTCAAAGAAGTCAGAAGCATCCAAGAAAAAGGTATGTTGCATTCACTACTAGTACTCATTTGTGTGTATTTGAGTTTTATGGCTAAGCTAATTTGGTACTTGTTGCTAAAGATGTAACAGAGAGAAGAAATTAAAATTAAATATTTCATTAAATGTTCAGTGTCCCTCTGAACTTGGCAGATTGGAATCTTTTCTGATCCAAGTTTTCCATCACATTGCATCAAGCCATTACCTGAGATCCTCGTATCTGGAACTTCAGAGCATCTGAAATTTAGGCACAGGGAGACAACCTGTCTTTTGTGTTAAATTTTTTTCTTTTTTTCTCAGTGGCATTCTCCGCTGACTTGTAAATCATGGGATTTTTAATTTTTTTTTTTAACTAGCTGATTTTGTAATGTTTTAGTGAATAATTCCTAGGTTGTATGAGGGATCTTTAAAATGAAATTTATTGTGCTTCCCAGTAGGAGTCTAATAGGAGACTTGTAATGGTTCTCCAATTCTTCTATTGATTTTCCACACAATGTTTTCTTCACTTACATTCAAGACATAAGTTGTGTACTGGATACAAGTAGAATCATGAAAGGTCTTTCAAGAAGAATATAAGCTTCATGATTTGGAACAATATTTGAAAGATGTGTTTAAACAGACAATTTGTCAGTTCATATAATGTGGTTGTGATTTTTGAGCTGATTTGACCACAGTCATCATTTGAGTAACTTCTCATTTTACGGATGTGGAGGAAAAACCCCTTGAGCTATGACTCTTCATTTGATCTGATCACTATTTTCATATGGGCATGGAGAGTGCCTGCAATGTAAATGAGATATACAGGGAATAAGTACTCTCCCATTTATGCATTCTCTATTTTTTTGAAAAATATCCTACTCAATAGATTTTGATTCATAGAATTAAAAGCATTATGGCCCTGACTCAGTAAAATACTTTACATTTATACTTCTGCATTTAATGTTGTCAAGGCCAAAGGTATAGTTTTCAAAGACATTTTGTACATTGCCATCTCTCATCTGAATTATTCTCAAACTGGAAATATCTCTGCATTTCCTCTAACCACTAAATCTCAAAAATTGCAGGTTTGACTAGGAATTAACTTTCATAGCTTCAGGATAAAGCATTACAGATATGATCAAAACTGCTTGAATGTATCAGGGTTCAGTAGCCAAAGAGGAAAAAAACCCAAAAAGCAGTCCAGATTATTTTTTGCCTTAGAAGATGAGTTTCTAATCCTAAGGCGTAACTCATGTTTTTCAAAGTGACTCTGTCTTCGTTAGTGTGTTAGTGCTCTCTCTGGTTACCATGTCTTTCTTCTTTTCCTTCTACTGTCTTGTGAAGAATGCATTTCAGGTGTAATTATACATTTTTAGCTTTATTCAAACCTTTATGAACATTCTAGTTAGCAGAATCTTAAAATAAATTTGCTGCATGTGTGGAAAAAAATAATGAAAATTATTAATTTGCCTAAATGCTATTTTTCATGCCTTTTGGTCACAAAGCATCAATATTAATGTCATATATTTCAGGTGGGTTTTATTTGCTAATAAGAAAGCCTAAGGAAGCTCCCAGTAGGTAAAAAAGAGCTGCTCTTTAGTGATGCCTTGCTTGCAAGACAAAGTGATGATTTTGGAAAAGCAAGCTCTGAAGTTAGGCTTAGGGGGAACAATGGGATAAAGCAGATGTTGTGAGATTTCCTAACACAAAATTGCTTCTTCTGCAGATATGGAATACCTTAAGTAACAGTTACACATTTTCACCCTCTGCTTTCAGGTGCATCGATAGCCTATTGAATGTCAGTGATTTTCCTGGTTAATTTTGTTCAGGATTTTGAACAAACTGAAGTAAAATGCCACATTTGAAATAATTGTGCATATGATATCCTAAAAATTTGTTTTTATTTGTAATATTAACCCATTGAACTCATCAATCAGAGAATGAACTGCTCTTAATTTCTGCAGTGTTGTTAGAACATGTTCTCCTGATAAGACCTGAAAAAGAAAATATCTCTGTGGCTGTTTTCGTGGCAACTGATTTAAACTTCATAGGGCTAAGTACAGGAATAGTTTATGAAAACAGATGCTTGCTTTAGACTAAACATATTATGTTAATTACAGATTTAATGTTCTTTGGTTTCTGTTGTGAGAATATACTGACCAACAACAGCATCTGTCATCAGTTATTTTGGCCTGTTGCCACAGAAATCAAAATGTTTTTCCGTAAGTTTTTCTAAGCTAACTCATGTTCTAATTAGATAGGTCAGTCTTAATTATTACTGAGCATTAATCAGTTCAGGAAGTATAGACCAAGTTCAATAAACTAGCAAAAAATCTGCATATTTTCTATGCTGCAATATTTATCACTCTGTGACCCCTGAGTTAGTTTTGGATGTGAAGTTATCACAAAAATTATGTTACAAAGTGTTAATTTAGAAATTATAATGGCTCATGACATAATATGCTTTGGAATTATTATTAGACTTTTATTTGGAGACTTATTTAGTTGAAAGAGGTACTTGGTAGAGGAGTAGATATTAATTGCTTAGGCCACTGCAAAGCACTAACTGCTGTTTCTGAAGTAGGTGAAAGCTAAAGAAAATATTGACAGTCAAATTCCACTGACAGAACACCTGCAGCACCTGAAGGGTCCCTACCAACTGATTCTGGAGTTTAGAATGGATCTAATGAAATTGATGGTCCTCTCATAAATAGTGGAAGTGGAGTGTGGAAGCAGCACTGAGGATATTTTATGTTCCATTTTTTAATTTAGTGTTTGGTGGTGAACTTTGGTTTCCAGATTGGTTTTGATAATGTGCAATCATCAGAAATTTCAAGCCCTTACTTTTTCATTGTTTTTTTCACTAGTTGTATCCCAGAATGTTGTTGTATGACTCTGTGGAAGTTCTGTGTTTAAAGGAGACACTTCCAAAAAGCTTACTTTAGTAAGCACTTGAGCAAGCTCTAAGCTTTTCCACCAGCTGCCTTCATGCATGATAGATCTCTCTTGAAATTTTAATCAGAAATTCTTGTGAACTGTACTAAAATTCATTAGATCTGGATGAGATTTCCCAAAGACCCCTGTTGTCATTATTTTACAACAGGCTTAGGTCCACCTCAGAAAATGCTAAGCTTTTGTGTAGGGAGTTAGGAACATCATTCTTCACCTTTGAGGAAAGTTGTGCATTTGCTGTTTACTGTGACATTTTCCAAGGCTGGGGTTTCTCCTTGCAGTAATTCACTATGCAAAATAAAGCCCACATAGGTAATAGGGTGAAATCAGTAACAAATATTGCAGTGTGTTCCCTCTCAGTATACTTTTTATTGTGGTTTTAGTTTTTTTTTTCCCCTCCAAACAGTAGTTTTGAAGTAGGTTTAAAGCTGATTCTTTGAGTGCTCATCAGACATATGTGTTTTCCTTTCCTTGTCTCAGACAGCACAGACTGTGTTGGTGGTGGTAGTGGTTTTTGGCATCTCCTGGCTGCCTCATCATGTGATCCATCTCTGGGCTGAATTTGGAGTTTTCCCACTGACTCAAGCCTCCTTTCTCTTCAGGGTAACTGCACACTGCCTGGCTTACAGCAATTCTTCTGTGAACCCAATCATATATGCATTTCTATCTGAAAATTTTAGGAAGGCCTACAAACAAGTCTTCAAATGCCAGATTGGTAATGAGTCACTTCTGAATGATGCTAAGGAAAATAAAAGTCGGATAGATACACCACCCTCTACCAATTGTACCCACGTGTGAATGTTGAGAAGCCCTGTATGTTGGCTCTTCCTTTATGTAAACTAAAAACACCAAGGAAAAAAAAAAGCACAATGAGCTTTATCCTGGGTTTATCTTGATAAAGCTAATTGATATTTAATGTACTGAAGTTGCATTTGTAACCAAAGTTTGTGAAACTCATATGAAAGTAACCTGGGCTGATCCTTTGCATCTTAGATAACTTTGTCAAATAAAGCTCTTGGACTTTCATAGATATTTGAGAAAAAAAATATGTTGAGATGATATGTCTGTATTCTTACTTACTTATAAGCGTACAAAGGTACAAGAAGAAGATGTTGATGTGGTCAGGTAACTTTCTGACATCTTACTCCATGAAAGTGAAAAATGGATAAATTTCCTGTCCTACAGATAATAAAGTCTGGACTACTGTGATTTCAAAGAGGAAAGCTTTTGTTCTCTCTTCGGATTGTTTTAACAATGCCTTTTTTCTTTTTAAAGTAAACCTGGGCTCTGATTTGGAGTTGGAGTAAGTTGTGTACACCTTGAGGCAATTCCTTTAGAGAGGAAATGCTATTTCTATCTGTTTAGCTGGTTTTAATATGTCTTACTGAGCAAGGATGGATTGGTTTTCCACTTCATATGGCTGCCTTACTGTATACACTGAACTTTTGTGCACACTATGTAAGGTTTTTTTATGGCTTGTGTGTAGTTGTACCAAAATGAGGATTTGTGTCTGAGGGAAGCTTTTCTTCGTGCATGTGTATGTATGTTTTCTTAATTTCATAGGCTCTGAGATGGAGATACAGTTTTAAAAGTGCAATGTATACATATGTTTTAAAATATTATGTTTCATAAAGAAGCTCTAGACAATGATTAAGGATTTAAAGGTAGCATTCCCTTAAAAGTTGTAGGTGGAGCTTCATATCATGTAGTTTTAAACTGGGAATATAAAGAAGGTTGCATTTAAATTAATGCAAAGTGCATAAGGTAAATGGTACAATTCTGCAAATTCTTAGATAAAATTAGTAGTTTCCTCAATTTTATAACTTTACTTATAATGTCTTTAGGCGGTAAATCGCTAAAGAAATAATGGAAAAACACTTACTCCTTTAAAAACATTCCTTTAGCTGGAGTAAGACATGATTTTACCTATTTTTGTTAATGACCCAAAGACTCATAGAGCAAATCAAATTAAAGGAACCTCTGGACATGCTCTCAAGGCAGGGATACCCTCAGAGTTGTGTCACTTCCTTGACTATGCAAAATCTGAACATTTCTAAGGATGGCAATTCAACAATATATTTGGAGCAACCTGTGCTGGTACTTAATCACCCTCACCAAAATATTTTTCCTTATCCACAGCTGGGATTTCGTTTGATGTATCTTGTGACCATTGCTTTCTTCCCTTTCACTGTGTACTGAAGTCTTTTCTCTAACTGACTAATGTGTAATTTTAAGATGGCCATTGAATTTCCCCTCAGCCTTCCCTTCTGGAGCCATGTGCTGCTCCCAGCCTCTCCTCAGGTCCCTGGCTGGGTCCCTGGCCTTCCACTGCCCTTCCTCCAGTGTATCCATCCCTCTCATGACCTGAGGTGTTCAAAACTGAGGAGTGTGTTCCAGATGTGGCCTCACAAGCACTGAGCAGGGTAATTGCTTCTCTTGACCCATTTGCTGGTTCTAGCTAATACAGCCCAGTATTATCATCATTTTTGGCTGCAAGGGTACATTGTTGACTTATATTTAATTTCTGTTTTACAAGTCCTTGAGTCCTTTTCTGCAGATTTGCATTGAGTCCCAGTCCAAGTATCAGGACTTGGCTTTTGGCTTTCTTGATCTTCATGCATTTGATAGCTGTTACTTCCATGTTCCAGCTTACCAAGGGCCCTTTGAAAGGTATGCCTGCTCTGCAGAATACCCACCACTCTCCCAGGTTTGGTATTGTGTGTAAAATTCCTGAGAGAGTCCTGAAACCTTCTCCTGGTCTTTAAAGATGCTGAGTGGTGTTGGCCAGATGCTCTTTCAGATTCATTTGTCTCCACAGACTTGCTTTAAGAAAAATAATAATTCAGAGTGGTGGAATGTCAACTATGGAGAGTTAGCTCACATAAAAATAGCTATGTTTATGTGTCAGTACTGTCTGCTTGGAATCAGTAAAATAATATCAAAGACATGCTATTGCATGCATGGTGTTCGTGTCCATTCTTTCATATGAAGAGACTATTTGATGATATTTCTAGGAACAAAAAATATAAGTATATACAAATACATATTTAAAAAAACCTCTCAATTGGAAAAGAAGGGTTTATCTATGCAGAAAACCATTTCCTGGGCTGGGATTGAGGTTTGGAAACAGCCTAGAAAGAAGTGCCCTTGAGTTTTGAGATACTCATCAACTCAAACAATCAAATTATTAAAACATTGTCGAACTTCAGCTGAATTTACAACATTTTAGGAAATTCCACAATTTTGAAAATCGTATTTTTAATTTTTAAAAATTGCTATTATATGATTTTGAATAAAAATTGGAACGAAAACATATAATTGTATAAAAAATTATAATAACAAGCTGATCTTATTGTTTCATCTGGAGAAGAATTTTTTCCTTAATTGTACATCATTTTAAACCTCAGTGCTTGATAGTAATGGAGCTACATCTGTCTGAAATTTTTAGGATGAGGGAGTGGGAGGGTGGGGACTTCTGTAACAACCAGTTAGAAAGGTCCCACCTTGTTCCTGCTGAATGTCAGTAAAACTTCCACCTGACTTTTCAGGCAAACCTTAAGAGGCAGCTGACACTCTAAGGCTCAGTTTCCTGCCTGAAACATGCCTTTGTTGGTCTGTGTCTCTAGTGTGACTTCGTCATACTCAGCTGTGACACGAAGGTTACGAATATAGCAGCAGGGTTAATGTGTGCTGTGAACTGTGAGCACCCCTTGAGCAGCTGGACACTCGGTCAGCAAGGTGTCCTGCCACAGAAATGGCTGATTTGGGTAGAAAATCAGAGAATGGATGCTAAGATCCACTACAACTGAGTGCTTCCAGGTTCTGAGCTTGTTGGCAGGGATTGTGGTTTCTGGTGGAAAGCAAAGCAAAAGTTTCACCTCACTGACTGGCCTAGTATGCTTTTTCACACCTTTTTCTAACCAGAAAGGTTGATTTCAATGTACATGAAGTAAAGGCAAGAGGAAATAATCCCACTGAATTCCATCCTGTTGTGTGAATTTGAAAATGTTATGCTGTACAAAACAGAATGAGTAACAGGAGTGTTTACTCAGATTCCTCTCAAACTAAGACACTGCAGCAGGTTTCTAACAAAGTTTGCATTTTATACATCACTTTTTCTGCTTTGCACCACTTTTGCCTTAAAAAGATACAGAAATCTCATTAAAAGAGGTAAAGAAATTATTCCACTAGGGTTCTTAGTGCCATGTTTGCCCTGCCTGATTGTGAGTAGTCTGTTTGAGGTATAATACAAAAGATTATAGCAGTGCTCTTCTTCCTCTAATAAAAACTAAAATACGGTTCCAAGATATGTGTGGACCCAGATGCACACTGGGCACTGCTATATATAAATCAGATTTAGGATCCATAGCCAAAAAAGCCGCAATCAAATGGCACTTGGCCAACATACTGTTGAATATGTGCAAACATGGAGTAAAATGAAGGAACTTGTGTAAGTTTATGCTCAGCCATACTATTTCACAGGTAATTGTGTTGCCCACTAAGCTAATTTTGAATAAAGGAATCTTAGTGGTTGCAAGTGAAGCTGACACTTAATTGCTGCTTCTGAGTAATTAAGCTACACTGTTCTCAGTCACAAGTATGTACTAAACATATGTAGTAATTCATAATTGCCTAAAATTCTTGTATCAAAAAATGTAGAATTTCTTCCAAATTTTCCTATGTCTGTGGTTGGTATCAAAATTTCATGCTGTAATAGATTACAAAAGTATGCTCAAACTGGCTGAAAATATATGTAAAAAACATTATGACTGTATAAGGAGCAAACTTAAATTTTGTAGTTGATAATTTTTAAGTTATTGTCCTTTGAGCTTTGTATTGCCTTTTACTTTGTGTGCATGCATCTTTTCCTTCAAACCTTAACTTTATTATTTTCATAATTGATTAGATCTCCATTTTCAAAAAATTATGTCACTATCTCCAAGAGATAAACATTAAGCTTTATTTAATGTTTTTATTTAATGTATTTAATATTGCAGTGAAATAAATTTTGCTTCAAATCCTACATTGTAGGGAAGGAGAGGGATCTCTTTATCAAATAATTCTGTGAATACATTATTTTATTATGTTCTCTTCATGGTTGCTTCACAGTGTGATGTGACACATTGAACCTAATGATATTTGTGGTATTTTGAGAAACGAGGACAGCAGAGAAAAGAACAGCAGAGAAAAGAACAGCTTTTATCTTACAGAGCTTGTGTTAGTGTTGTTTTCAGTACGTGGGAAAATGTCAAAAACCAGAAAATTAAAAATTTGTGTTTGTTTCAATGTGTAGTGCATGTAAAGTAGTGTGCATTTGTTCTGAGATATCTTGTACTTTGCATGAATTTTCAAGGGATAGTTCCAGTAGGTCTGCACTGTCTCTTCTTGGCTCTGTCATATGAGACACAAACTGCTCTCCTTAAAAAATGTTTACATAATAATTAAAAACAAGCAGCATCTTCAGGAAAACTTCCAGAAAAAACACTGTAAGCATAAAACTGAATAGAGTATGATGGCTAGATGTCACTAGGTGTTGAAAATTTAACTGATATAACAAATACTCTGATTTTCAAGTACTTACATGGAGGAGGCATAGCCCTCCATTCAGGCTGGTAAGAAGTCTGTTGAAATTTATGGAATATATTGATATTTCTTAATGAAGTGTAGTCTAAATCTCTGCTATTTTTTGTATAGTTTAAGAGACAGATAAATAGAGCCAGATTCTTATATTTGAATATGAGAAAAAAAACTATGAGTCCTTCAGTGGTGTGAAGTCCAAAACTCTTTTATGAAAGCCTGTATGTGGCTCACTTTTGGAAGAAGAAAGCAGTCAAGTATGTGCATATTTGTGTGTATACTTGCTTTAACATTGATCAAAGGCTATTTCAATACAGTANAACCAAAAATAAATGCTACAACATGGATTTAAGATTATGTGCACTTCATCAATTCTACTGTGCAGTACTCAAGAACCCTTTGTGTATGACATTGTGCACATTGGTGCACCTTGGCCAGATACATTTACTGGATGAAGGCTGAGGTCTCATTTTATAGAAGTATTTCCCTAGTGGCAGCATTCTCTTCTTGGAAAACTTTGTACAATTTCCTTTGCATGGTCGTTCCATTCCTCTAAAAACATCTAGCCACATCTAAAATTTGCTCATAAAAATAAAACCTCTCCTCTAGTAATATATCATCTGAGGCACATAGATGTTTCTATTCACACCTGTCAAGAATTTATCAACTTGTTGAAGTTTAATATTAAGATTTTGAAAGAAAATAGAAGATTACTGCTAATGTCTTGTAGTTGTGACATTTACAGTAGAGGTGATGGTGTGTCAGCTCCTTTACACTGAATTTCACAATTTAGACAAGCAAATGGATTAAAAGAGTTTTAAAAGAGTAAAACAAAAAGTTGTACATTTAGGAATTAAGAACATGAGGCAAACTTTAAGAATTTATTATTGTACTGGAAAATGAGTCTGATATTGCCAGTAAATGAAACATGACCATTAACTCTGTGTAACTGAAAATACCTGCATAGCCCCTGGAATCCTGAATTCGGAGGATATTGGCACTGGAGTTGAGCCATGGGAAGCACCACTGCAAGGGAGGGGCTTTCACAAAGACATTTCCTAGAACTTCTTAAAAAAACTAAAATAGCCCAGCTGAACTCTGTTAGCAGTTCAGCACACCCTCCTAACTAGACATAGTAGAGAAAATATAAGGAAAAGCTCATTGATCAAGATAAGGACAGGGAGAGANTAATTAATTAAATGAAATTTAATAATCAATAAATCAATAATGAAATAATGAATAATGAATAATGAAATTTATTCAATAATGAATTTTTTCAACATAATGAATTTATTCAACAATGAAATTTTTCAATAATGAAATTTAATAATCAAGAAATCAATAAATCAATAATGAAATTAATTAATTAATTTAATTAATANCTTGGGGAAATTAGTTTAATTCATTACCAATCAAATCAGAATAGGATAATGAGAAATAACCCCAAATTTCAAAAATATCCTCTCCCCACCCTTCCCTTCTTTCTGGGCTCAACTTTACTTCTTTACTACTTTACTTACTTTCTTTCCCTCTGCGCCCTGACCGGCACAGGGAATGGGGGCTGCAGTCAGTTCATCACACTCTGCCACTGCTTCCTCCTCAGGGGAGAGACTCCTCACATTCTTCCCTTATTCCAGTGTGGAGTCCCTCCCACCAATGACAGTCCCCCATTAATCTCTCCAATATGAGTCCTTCCCACGGGCTGCAGTTCTTCACAAACTGCTGCAGTGTGGGTCACTCCCATGGGGTGCAGTCCCTCAGGAACAGGCTGCTCCAGCATGGGTGCTCCCATGGGGTCTCAAGTCCTGCCAGCAAACCTCCAGTGTGAGCTCCCCTCTCAACAAGGCCACAGATCCTGCCAGGAGCCTGCTCCAGCATGGGCTTCCCATAGGTTCCCAGCCTCCTTCAGGCAACCACCTGCTGCAGCTTGGGGTCCTCCGGGGGCTGCAGGTGGATCTCTGCTCCACCATGGATTTCCACGGGCTGCAGGGGCACAGCTGCCTCTCCACAGTCTGCACCACAGGCTGCAGGGGAATCTCTGCTCCAGCACCTGGAGCACCTGCGCCCCCTTATTCTGCACTGACCTTGGTGTCTTCAGGGCTGTTTCTCTCACATATCCTCACTTCCTTCTCCCACTGCAGTTTCCATACCCCATGCCCCCTTAGCTGTGTTGTGCCAGAGGCAATACCACCATCACTGGTGCGCTCGGCCTTGGCCAGCAGCTGGACCGCCATGGAGCTTGCTGTCACTGGCTCTGTCACTGGCTCCGTCACAGCTGCTGGCACCTTCTCCCTGCAGCCACCCCTGCAGCCGCCCTGTTACCAAAGCCAGGTGACGTAAACTCAGTGCAGCGGGCTCTTGTTAAGAAGTGCTCTGATAACTTCACATTGCTCTGTATAGAGACAGAGAATCACCTGATGCTCTGCATCTCTGAAACTAGTGGATGAGTTCACAAGGTCACATACAGTGAAATTAGGCTATAATGGTTGAATCTTAATTAAGAGGAAGGCTTAACATAAGCCATGGGTATGAATAACCTTAGAATCCTTAATGAGCAAGTGTAATATATCCATATTGCTTCAAATCACATCTGGCTATTTCTTGAAAGATTTTATGTATTTCAGTTTCAAAATATGGACTAGGTGATAGCACTGCTGTGAGGAAGAAAATGCATCTTGTGTAACAGAGTATGTAGACCTTGTGATCACAGTGGCCCTTCTGGCCTTAGTCAGTTTGCACTCCTGTTTCTGTAATTAACAGTATGAGAGCTATGCAGATATGAAGGACAAAAACACAACAAAACTCAGCTATTATTCAGTCAATTAGTGATCATCTAAAGATGCATAAAGAATGACTCCACAAGTGGGCTACAGACTGGAAAGGTCTTATGGTGATTAAGAAATGTGATTGAAAACTGGCATGTGGACTGCCATTGGTAGAGGAAAAAGGCAAATGATGCTGTATGTTCTTCTCATCTTCCTTAATTACTTTTTGCCATAATTACTCTAAATGTAATCACTCTCCATTACTCATGCATAGCAATTTATTGTTTCCATGGGAACTATGAGGTGATGGTTGCCCGCTCATTACAAACACCTGCCTTTCCCTCCATAAATTGATGTTAAGGTTTTTTACCAACCTGTTGTGAAAATATTGGAAATCTTTGCAAGCTAAAACCTCTGACAGTAAAGTCTTCAATTCCCCCTTGCTTATATGAAACATTATAAAAGCTAATACTTTATTGAACAAATATAATATGCCATGGTGTTTCTGATAGAGCAGTCAACATTTTGGGCAGATTTGTACAGGTTGTGTGATAGATAAACCTGTCTAATTATGGGTGTCCTATGTGAGTTTTAGGAATAATAGTTATAAAATTGCTGCTGTCATGAATTCTGCTCACTTGCAATAGTTGTACAACACTCTGATCATGGCATTCTGTCCCTTTAGAGGCGTGGCCCCCTAACCTGCTGTCAGCAGTCAACCTTTGTTGAAGATGCTACATGGTCAGACCAGCACCTCATCCCGTTTATAGCTACTTCCCAGCTTGCCTACATGCCAAGCTTCCAACAGAGTTGTAGGTGGGAAGGCAGCTCTGAATGTGGGCCTTGCTGTTTTCAAGACTTCTGCTTTCTCCTTACTAAAATATACACAGAGCAGTGCTACAAACGAGGAGCAGAGAGACTCGTTTGTCCTTCATAAGTAAGCCTAACTGGACCATGAACAGAAAGGAAACCTCTTCTGTACTTTCAACCCTGAAATCTGTGATAGCACAATATCACAGTGGCCACAGGAAACACCTTTGCTTCCTTCTCCTTGTCTTCTGCCATTTACCACCTTAAGTGAAATTCATCTTGTTCTAGTTATACAAATAAGCTACTCCCACAACTCTCTATCTGTGAAGACAAAATGAATTGCTATGGGTTTAAGGATATCCTGATAATATGGCCCGATGCACTAATTGAAAACTTGTATCTAATTATTAACATCAGAGGAGGAGAAGGAAGGGTAAGAGGAGAGGGAGTAAATGTTAAAGACAGTCATGTGTGTGAATGGAATTACTTATGGTCCCATCTTTCAACCTCTACCTAGGCAATGCTTAGTAGTTTGTAGGCAGTTTGTTGCTATAAGGAACACAGAATCCTCTGAACTTGAGTAATTTGATTTTTTTTCATGTATTTATCTCTGCATGCCTGTAATGAACCTTGCAGGATCATATTTCTATTATGTTGCCCCTTGTTGCTCTACAGTGTTATCCTGAGATTTGTTTTCAGATTTCCTTGCATTCATGTGGATGATGATCTAAACATTCTTTTTAACTCCTATGATGATTAAAGGGTTTATTTTACCTCCTGCAGACACCTGGCCAAAAGGCACAATTTATATATAAATTACTACTGAATATCTAGAGAAGTAACCTATTGGCAGCTGAAATCATTCTCAGGGCAAAATGAGACACAGCAAGGATGTTCAAATATGGACCTAATTTTCACTGCAGTATTACAGGTGATAATTATGTATGAAACATGATTGCAAAGAATACTTACATTATGATCCCATGCTGGAAAAATTATTTGTGTAAAAGTAATGCAGATCTGCACCATGAATAAGGCTTAAAATACTGTTCATAAAAAGGGCTCATGATCATTTTGCTTTGGATGAAATGATAGGTGGATGTTTAGGACCTTTTTAATCACAGACCCCTCATTAAAATTGGAGGTTCTGGTGTTTTGCTAATTTTGCCACATCCAGAAGCTTTCTATAATGTTAATTGAACTAGAACATTATATTTAAATTATTTTTTCGGTAGATTTAGTTAATTTATAAGGGCAAGAGTTTCATCCTCTTTATATAAGATAGCACTATTATTAATGGTTTAGTTGAGTACAAATGGAAAGAAATGGTCTTTCCTACTTCTACTCTGTGTCTTGTCATATTTCCTACTCCTAAATATATTATTTAGAGACTTTTCTTACTTTTCATTGGTGAATACTCATTTTCTTGTCATTTGAAATCTCTTCCATCAGTGCAAAAGAACTTGGTAATAAAATGGCTGCTTCATGGCTGATAAAAAAAGAAATTATTATAGGAGGAACTATGTTGTGCACTTTAATTTGTTTATAAAATTTGACTTAGACCTTGTAATTGGAATCCTTTTCTTATGTATAAATGTTATTTGCTGTATTTCATTCTGTCTAACTAAAATTATTAAAAAAGATCATATTATCTGCTTGGTGACTCAAATTTCTAAAAAAGTGTGTGTACTAATCAAATTAAAGCTCATGGCACCAAATGCCTGTTCATGTCCTGCATTTCTTATCTGTAAAAACCCCTCACTGTTACTGAAAAATATACTGCTTTTAAATTACTTTTATCCTCCTGACAATTAGTGCTTGAGAGAAAAAGAAGAGGGAGACTATTTGTAAGACTGTATTTCTAAAGCCAAGAACTATATTACACATTATTTTAAGAGGCAAAAACGTAAGTTAAGGAAGCGCAAATAAGGGTGAAACTGATATATTACTGCTCCATTTTTATGTAGGTGACAAAATCGAGTACATCCCTTGTGCATCCATTAGGAGAAACAATGGAAACTGTTCCTATTGCCCAAAGTCCATTCTGTTATCATTCTCCTTGTATTGTAACTCTCCACGTGTTCCACCTGAGCAAAAACAAAATGACTGCTAAATTTATCCGCTGCGCTTCACTGAAGGAAAGCAAAAGATAAAACCATGAATATGTAACAGTAGAAGATCTTGAAAGAAATAATTGGGAGACTGGGGATGCCAGCTGCCATTGGGCATTTGGAAAGTTCTCCAGCATGCAATTTTTGGGGATGGAGCACTACATGATTTAGCAGGTCAGTTAGCATTCCCACCAGCCATAGTTCTGTTATGGTCTGTAATTTATTTTGTTTTTATTTTTTTATCTGATTTAACTTCCCAGGAAGTTAGTTCTTCTTTCTAATTATTTTGGTGGTAATCAGATCTGACTTTGTCCCACTACAAAATCGTGTTCAAATTGCTGTTTCTGCAGTCTTTCTCCATACTACAGAACAGTGTTCTTGTGAAGACAGAAAATGAAGTATTCTCTAGGGAAGAAGAAAATCTCCTCATAAGCCTTTAATGTCATGAAATCTGACCTTTATGTCAGGAAAGATGCAATGTCTATCAAGGTGACTTGACCCCATTTGCTATTTCAATGCAACATACCCCATTTGCTATAAACAATACAAAATCGAGGGCTTAAGTTCATCCCTGGAAACTCTGTGGAACCCCTTCTGCTGCAGAAAGAAAAGTGAAAAGAAAAATCTCTTTTTTTATATGCCACTGGTTTGTCGAACAATTCAGAAATATCTAGATGATTCATAAACATTCTATATCATTGTTTAATATACACTGCATATAGAATAGTGAATTACAAAAAAAAACAGACAAAATGATTCCTCAAAAAACCCACTCTTTGATGTTATCATAAGCCATTCAGTTAAGGAATTATTAAAAAGCCCCGTAGAGTGGCAGCCAACACATATTAATCAGACTTTTTGGTCTAGCTGCAGAAAATAGAGGACATATGTTCTCATCTTCCTGTTTTCTGTATTTTATCTTAGTATTGCTTCACATTTTCTTTGTATCTTCTTGTTACTTTGCTTTCCCTGTGTGAATAATAATTTATTTTAAAAATCAAAATCACAATTCTACAGAACTAGTCATTTACAGGCCTGATATAATTATTTTGTATTAGAAATATACTCTTACATGTAGCATTATTACCAACAGCCACAATTTCTTGCACCTGCTCCTAAATTCTGTTGAAGTGGTCGTGAGCTCTAGCACTGTGTAAGCAAGAGAAACTATCAGTTTACCCAGATGTAAGTGACCAGCCTAAGGCAAATAAAGTTTCCACAGAGACATCAAACAGATGTTGCCAGAACATCTCATCGTGCCAGCGTTATCATCCCATTAGGAGCTCTGAGATACTCTGTTCCATTAAAGCAGGAGCAGGCAGGCTGGACTAGGTGTCTAAAACATGATGTAGCTCTGTGCATCTGTTTACTGTGCTTGGTCATGCCTAACCCTCACTGCTTCTAATGAGGTTTTTCGTGAAGTTAATTGTATTACAAGGTTTTGCCTCTAAGAGCTCTGTGACTGCAGCTGCAAGTCTGCTTTGGTTAAATCACTGAAAGCCTGCTGGATTCTGAAAGCTTTTTTTGGTATAGATTTCTTCAGAGGTTTTTCTTTTGTTATTGTTTTGTATTTTTGCTATTTATTGTTAGTCAAAATCTGCTTTTATTGATGTTAAAGAGAGTATTCTTTCTAATGGTGGGTGTTCTATCCCTGGAAACATTCAAGGGCCAGGAGGTTCTTTATTGCAACCTGATCAAGTTGAAGACCCTCATTGCAGGGATGTCCAGCCTAGATAACCTCTAAAGCTCCCTTCCATCCCAAACCATTCTGTAATTGCTTTCAGTTGGATTAGTAGCAGCAAGCAAATGGTGGTGTAAGTAATGTAATGGACCAGCACAACTGGACCAGGACCTGCACATCCTTGGATATGACATTCCCTGACATCATCCAACACCTGTAACTGAGACATGGAGGTGCTGTCCTCTGAGAGACTCATGAGGAGTGTCTCGCCTTCTTCCCAGGCTCCTGGAGACGGAGCTCTGGCAATGCCAACTGTCACTGAGGCCCTGCCCAATCTCACGTGCCGGGTGCTGGAATGGTGCCTTCTGATGCAGCAGCTTTGGGGGACTTCTGTGAGCAACCAATCACAATTACCTGATGCAGGCCAGTCCCATTACTTTTGACATACCTTGATTTTTTTCTTCTGTACAAGTTTAGCTCATAGCACATCCTAAACAGTGTGCCTAATACATTTTGTTAATTTTACTGGAGTGGTGCTCCTGAAATCCAAAAGCAGGTTTCCACAGTCCTTTATGCTGTCCTTACCGAGGAAAACACCGTGTTCTCCCGTACGCTTCTTAAATCAGGGCCATCAAACTCAGGAATGTTGGGTAAGAAATAATGGAAAGGATTAGCAGTACAACTGTTATTTCATACATCAGCAAGTCATTTGGTATTTTCAACAAATGCAAAGATATTTATTGGCTTAACAGGCTAGCTGCTAACATTTATGAGCTTAGCAATTACGTTACAGGGTCAGATGACTAAAATTATGTTTTGGAGGGAAATATTTCAGGGACTTGTAAAGAGAAAACACAAAATGAGATCAGGATTGATTAGGTTAGGGTAGAGAGAAGAATGCTTGAAGGATACAGTATCTCTGTAGTGAAAATACCAGCTCAATAAGGAAAAGATATCCATGGCTTTCTAACAATCCTGTGGGCCAAAAACCTGTTTTCTGATAATTTCTGTGAAACCCTCAACAGTTAAATTAAATAGACCCATTCCTTCTTGAATCTAATTCACTCTTTTGACTCCACATGAATCTTTTGCTTTCCCAACTATTGTACGTTTAATCTTAATTCACTCTTCCTTTTCTCTGCCAAATGCAGACATACAAAGTCTCCTATGACCCGTATTGTAGTAGCTCTAAAATCAGAGAAGACAATTAAAATGATAGCCTGTTAATCATGGAAAATAAATATTAGAGCAGTCCCAAGCAATACTGGGCTGACATGTATCTCAAAATGTCTCTTTTTTTTCACTTTTTCCTTTAAACAAGACCTCTGCTGAAGCCATTCCCTGGGTCACCTGCAAAGGCACCTTATTCCTCCTGTGGAGGAAAGTGCTGCTCCTCCAAGGTCCTCGGGTCAGTAGAAACAAGATGGCAGTGTGGGAGACCCCAGGGAAACCTGTTTGGTGTCACCTGCTAGGAACAGACCTCTCCTGTGCAGCAGCTCTGGCCCTCAGCCATGGCCAGGCAGGGCTGCAGGGACAGGGCCAAGCTGAGTCTGGCTGATCCTGGCTCAGGGTCCATGGCCAGACAGGATCAGGCTGTGGGGAGGTGGAGACTGGCCCTGGTGCAGCATCCCTGGGGCAGGGGCTGACAACCCTAGGGGTGAGATGGGGTCCTGGCCCATGGGCAGGTGAGGGCAGCCCCTGGGCTTGGGCAGGGAGAGGCAGGACTGTGGGTGCTCTTGGAAGCCTGAGATAAATAATCAACTTTTTTGTTTACAAACTCATCAACACTTTAACCAGAAGATGGAGCCTGAAATTAACTTGTGCTAATGATACAGAGCTGACTGGAAAACTGGAGGAATGCCGGATAAACCCCATGCACTGGTGACAGAGCAGGTAAGTCCGGTGTGTTCAGAGAGATATTATTATGCATTTATTCCATGTAAAATTTCCAAATATGTATTGTTTACCAGGAGCTGAGAAATATTTTTTAGGGATTTGAATACGTAAGACAAAAATATTTCAGAGCTGTAGCATGTAATAGACAAATAAAACACACTATTATCATACAAGGTAGTATTTTCCACGTAGCACATAAATATAGGGACACTGTAAAATTATGCCTGTTTTTGCACAATGTACCTGACTAATAATTATCCACTAGATCAGCCTTAGGGCATGGTTCTGAAGAAAGTATTTGCCTAATCATCTTTGCCAGGTTTTTGTTTGTTTCTTAGCAGGAGCATAGGAAGCAATAAATGTTAAATAAGGTGGATGTGAGAGCATTATGAATCATTCATATTTTATCAGTCTGGGTGGAAAATAATAAGATTATTAATAGAGCTAGAGCTCTAAAGAACCAATAGATTGCTAAGCATCTACTTTTTCTACTCTGGTGCAGATAATAATAAGAATTTGGGTTTCATAACGTGTTATATTTATCTGCAATGATGGCCTACATATCATGGCCTACATATGTGCTTTGTTTAACAGCAGTGATTTGAGTTTCTATTGCTCTACATATATGTTTATTTTATCTTGGGAATTTTGGTTGCAATTGGAATGAGCTATTTGGAATGTTGCCTGTTATTGTAAGCAAAAAATAAATATAAATGAGGCCAGCTGATGAGATAACTGTGGGTTCCAATGACCAAATCTCTTGCTGGGTTCACAGTCCCAAAATCAGAAAATTCACAGTCTCAGAGTACAAACCACTGATATGTTGTGAACTCATTTTTGAGATCTGCTTCAGAAAAAGCTGACTGTTAGCTTGTTGTCAGAAAGGTTTGTTCTGGATAACATTCTGCAAACTAAGTAAAGGACGCACAAAAATACAAGCTGACACAAACTCCATACTGTGTACTCCAACAGATTTGCAGTATTATATTCACATCTAACAGGGGTCAAACTGTGGTGCTGAGTGATTGAGTGGTGCCCAGAGGTAAAGGATAAGAGTCACACATCTAGGGAGTGCCTTAATAGAAAGCAAAAACCAGAAATATTGCCTCTTCAAAACAGAAAAACTCACAGCAATAAAATTCTTTGCAAATTCTACTGATGACAATGGTAACTTAACTAATAAAGAAAACAAAGCAAAACAGTGGCTAAAGCTCTTATGGTTTGCCCACTAAAACTATTGAAACTTTGCTTTAGTAGTTGATGGACATGGCAATTCATAAAAAAATCTAAATTATGTGAGAATTAAATCTTCCATAAATTGCATAAATAATGCCTGATGATGACCTAAGCTTGTGTTATTTTATATTTAATTAATGTTAATGCTAATCCAAGTGACTTCAAATGCTGTGTGGGCAACCTATGAAGGGACAAAATGTTGCATCCTCAATTAAATAAGTGGCTTGCATACCGTGCTTTTTTTGCATTGCCTGTTTGCCTGTCTCTCTCCAAGATTACAGATACTACCTTGTAACATGACAATTAACATGTAGGAGAAGAAAAAAAAAACCACCATTACAGATCTAATTTTAAAAATAAATAACAGAAAATTCTCGCTAGATATGTCAAGTTTTTTAATCAACTTAGTGAAAAAACATAAGAATCGAGTATATTCCCAAGCTGTTGATATTGTAGTTTTGGTATCTGAAACTTTTTTGTTTTGACAGAGCTCCTTGTTTTCTCTCTTTCCTTGCCAGGATGCTAAGAACCAAACATTCTTCATTATTCTATTATGTGAGAATGACAGGTTCTTGAAAGGAAATGAGCAACTTTGTTTACTACTAAACTGTTAATATCAATTTACAGTTATTTATAGGAAGAAGGAAGGTACCGGCATTTTAATAATTACTAAAATTGTGCATTTGTTATTAGATACAGCATCGTTAGATAACATGGTTTTGATTGAATAGAATATTTGTTATTGTGTACAGTTTAAAAAGCTAATGCTAATTATAGTTGGATACATTTTGAGCTCAGAGGTGAACTATCATTTTCTTTTGATGGATCTTCCTAATTAAACCACTCATAAAATTTCATCCGCCTCAGCTACAGGTTTCTCACGGAAAGGGCAGGAACTTTCTAAAGGCACATATACATTTGATTTTAGTATTTGCTTTCCAAGTTCTCTCCCAGCCAAAACTGTAATGGGAGTTTCATGGCCACCTTAAACCAGCACATCCTTAATCAGATTCTCTGTGAGCTTCAGGATATAGCTCCTGAATGCAACTTGTGCCAGTAGAAATATGGGGTGATAGAGGCAGAGGGTGAGCACTTGCAGGCAGGAGATTGACTGGGGTTTTTGACAGCTATGCCTACTTTTTGTCATTGTAAAGCAGTTGTGAAATTACAGCTTGTCATTAGGTTTCAGAGGTATCTTAGAAATGTCCACTAGCAAAGGCGATAATGATTATCATTAAATCTCCCTAGCTCATGATGATTTTTCTTACATTCCTTGTCTGCATTAGGTAGAAAATATGTTTATCCCTTATTTAACCCAAGAGACTGCTTTGCTTATATCCTCAGACCTTAAAATTCTAAATGAAAATTGCCCATCTCAGTCCCATTCCACTGCAGCACCAATCAGTTCTATGCCATCTCATTACTCTCTCCTCTGTGCCACAGAAAGAACAATTTCCATCCATTTCCAATCCATTTCCCTACTGACATTTCTCTGTATTCAGACCAAGTGTTCCTTAGCCTTCAGCAAGAGCATTTCCGGCCTTTTTTTTTTTTTTTCCTGCATTTATATATCTCTGCAAAAGGATGAAAGTGCCTAATGAAAATTTCTTCTTACCTGGGGGCAAGCTGTCAAAATAGAATGAGCTCAGTGTAGAGTTTGGTTTGTCAAGTTTCTCTGACAGACTGTACTCACACCTTGCTCCTGAATCAGATGGGAAGAAAGTGCTGGCATCAAGTGTACTGCAAATCCAATAACTAGTGTGCTGCTTTTGTGGCTATTTGAAGCTAATTACAGCTGATAGAAAGTGCTTCATGCAGGTGTATTTTCTGAGGGGCATGTAGTATTTTTTTCCATTATTTCATATTCTGTTGGAAAATGCCTTCATTCATCTCCTCTTTTTGCCTGCTTATTTGACCTTAGAAAAACAAAGTAGCCTAGCTATTGAGTTATTTGGCTAGTGAAAATGCTAATTTTGACAAACCTGGAACAGCCTGTGGTACAGAATGTTTTTAATATTATCTTCAAAGGGGCAAGTCTGAAACATGAAAAACACACTGAAAATGTGGGCCAGTGTGAAGATGGATTACACTTAGGGGCTGGAGTTGTTGCAGAGACTTGCCAGGGATAGATGGTTGATGCATGGTGAGAGTGCATTTTGCTGGCTGCCATGTCTTGTCTTAGAGTCCACCGTGAGTGTTTAAACACCTTTCCACTTACCATGGAAAATTCACTAAAATAATTTTTTGTCACTACCATATCCTGTCACAATCCAGATTTTAAAAACAAACAAAAGTGTAGGTACAATTCATGTACTAAGTAGTCTCCTAACTTCAGACACCTTCTAGAGCATATTACAAAACCTGGCACTCAAATGGGACTTTACTTGCCCATATTTCCAAAGACACACCACCAGGCCATTTCACCAATCCAGCTCTTGCTAGTCAGTCTTAATTTTGAGCAATATACATGCAATGAAATAAAAAAAATATATGCATTTACACTGGAATTTAACTGGTTTTAGAGCTTATTGAAAGTTTAAAGGGAAATGATGATTTGTTGAGTGGTTTGCAGTTAAGTTAAAATAAGCTAAAATTCCTGGTAATTTTAAAGGCATTTCTTCATGATTAACACTAAATTTTTGAGGAAAGCCTAACCTCTGAACAAGAGCCTGTCTCTCTTTAGACTGCTGAAAGAAAATTTTAATAAAGTTTTACAGTATTTTTGAGTAGCAACTACCACTAGATTTAAAAATCCTAAACTTGTATTAATTGCATCTAATTAAATAAATCAGTTTATGTTAAAATACATAATGCTGATAGTTTATATTTTTTTTCATGTGTTATGTATTAGGTAGTTTTATATTACTAATGAAGAACTTTAAATCATTAATATGATTTAATGTGACTTCTAATTTCTGTACATGTTCAACATTTTATAAATATGAAAGAATGGTATCAACTCTGTAAAGAAAATATTTTAATATGTCACTTATTTAAATTTGCATTATGAATTCATGCCTTTATATCATTAGTTGATATTTTACTAGAAGTTTAGCATGATCCTTAGGTTTTTCAAAGCATAATTTTATATAACCCTATGATATTGAACAGGGCAGAGCACAAGGTCCTGCCCCTGTTCAAGGCCACATGGAATGGGGCTTCAAGAAACCTGGGCTAGTGGGAGGTGTCTCTGATCATGGCAGGAAGGTTGGACTACATGATATTTAGATGTGCTTTTCAACCTGGGCCCTCCTCTGCAGCTATATAATTCAAAATTGTAGGGGTTTTTTTTAGGGAGTTTCATATAGAAATTTCAGATTGTGAAAGAATATTTGTGGGTTTTGCTGTTTATAGATTTAAATACTCATCTGAATTTATCTGCCTTTTCATGCATATTTTGTGTATTTTATTGGTTTCCATCCTCTGCTTCCAGAAGCTAAGATATTATCATCCCACTGCTGGATACTGAGGTTGCTGTGGTTTTCTGCTTTTCAGAGAGGAAACGGGTTAATACCATCACACTGTTATAGGCAGCTTGAGTCTGCCTATTTCTACTAGAAAAGGAGACATGCAGTGCCTTTTTGCCTACTTAGAGACTGCAGGCTTTTAGCTTGAAATCTTTTTCCGTAGTTCAGATTTTTCACCCAGGCAGGCAGTCACTCACTCATGGACTCTGTTCCTCTTTTCCCTTCCCCAGGTCACTCTCGCACTCTTTTTGTTTGCATAATCTGAAAGGGTTTTTTTTCTCATCCACTGTAATATTTACAACTGAAATATTTTCTTGTGACTGACTCTGTGTTTGGGTAGTTCAATTTTTTACAGTCTCATGTTTAACTTGATTATATCACACTGCAATCATCCTGGAGCATATAGAGATGTACTAAATGGAAAGACATATGTACATGCTTAATGTATTTTATACATATAAGTGATATCTTTTTTAATCTTTCTCTTTATTTCAGCATACTGAAGGCATATTAAAGATTATTAAGCATTCAGGGATGGCTGAAGTGCCATAGTAATAGTAATTGCAGAAGTGGTGCAAGAAGCAGAGGGATACTCAAAGCAGTTGACAAACACCCATGGCAAGTATCTTGTAATGATCAGGCTCTGCCTTTATCAGGGTTTCAGAAACAACTGGGGATAAATAAATCACATAAATGCATTCAGGAGCACAAATCTAGAGTAAGTGTCAAAGAAATTGTAAACTGCAGGATCTTCAAAATCAACAACTAGTACAAAAAAGCATGTGTCAGATGCTTGGAGGACCAGTTGATTGCTTTTCAGATATAGATCTGGAGGAAGGAAAGTGGATCTTTAAATATCACTTGGGGAAGGGCAGAATGGGAAGGAAAAACTCAGAAAAGACATCCATGAAGCAGAAGAGCCTTTAGTGTATTTTGAGATCTTGACAGATGTACTTATGATTAAGCTTGGCTGTGAAAAATATAGATGTCATTGCTGTTTTACTCGTATGAGACAATAAAATGTCAGCAACTCACAAGTAACTGCAACTCGTATAAGAGAGCCACAAGGATAACATAATCTTGCCAAGTTCCACTAGTAATTATATGTGCACAGGCAGCAATTTTAACTTGCTTCTGTAGAATGCAGTAAAAACATAAATCTGAAATTTAATCCTGTAAATTTACTGTTACTAAATGCTTGCTCATAACATATTTGTTAAAATTTAGGTCTGTGTTTTAACAGTTTGTTTCATAGTGACAGAACAGTCTATAGTATAAATTGAAAAGCTCTGGAATAACATCAAAATGAGTTTCAAATGAGATAGTCCTACAAAACAGAGGCAGCATAAACATCTGGACTGTTTATATAACTTGAACAAGGCTGAAGAATGTACTGGCCTATGTAGGCATAAAGTATAAAGCTGGGAATTTAAATTAATTGTTCTAGTACAGGTACAAACCAGTGCTTTTTATTGTTACCACTGACCACTGAATGTTTCCATTAACTCAGTAAGGCTAAAGGAAATACTGAAGACCTAGTAAACATTGTTTGTTAGCACAGTGTTTCCTGAAAGGGGGAAAATATTTCTGTAGCAGTATGTATTGCCTATTACTACGAACATACAAATAGATCTAGAGTTCCTGAATAGCAATAAATGGGTGGTATTGTGCAGAGATAAATCAGAGCCTGTCAGTTTCCCGTCTTCCTATAAAATAGTTATATAAGATGCATTTGAAGAAGATGTTGTCCACAGAGATAAATGTTGCCTTTGTGATAGCAGAGGGAGTGGAAAAGGTATTGAGTTTATCACTTTGTCTGACATCCATGATAATGAAAACCTAGGAAATAGAAGAAGGAAGAAAAATATATGCTGTCAGTTCTTTCATACTTCACAGCTAAGGAAAAAAACCCTACTTTTTAGAAATGTAACTACTTAGATTTTCACTATTGATTAAATAAAGCAAAATATCTAGACAATGATAAGTTTTATATGTGAAGAATCTCAGACTCTAAAAGCTAACACTTAGTTGAATTCCTGATTGCGTCTTTTTTCCCCTTAAGTGTGCTGTGAAAAGCAGCTGAAGTAGTAGCAACTGTGGGAGCTGGGGAGAAGCTAACAAAGTTTTCTGAGCCTTACCTGACCATCTGTAAGCTTTTTAATTGGCCACAGCAACTATCAAACTGTTGCCTGTCAGAATAGTTGAAAGATTTCCTTAGTAGGACCTGGATCAGTACAAATGTACTGGGTTCGGAGAAGTGTTTGCTCCCGTGGGCTGGCCTAACAAACAAATGCCCCAGCAGCACCAGCAGCTAGGCTGGGGATGGAAAACTGACTGTCCTTCATGAGACCAAAGGCAACTTTAGCCAACCATTTTCAACTGTGATCAAAAGTGAAAGCTTAATAAATAATAAAACCATCAGGACAGGTTATATGGGAGTTCCTTCTGATAGTCTTGCATCTTTGTCCTATTTTCAGTTTGGGGACTCAAGAGTTTGATGGGATTTCCAAACACTTTGTAATGCACAATGACTTTTCCTTCATCATAGTCACTGGATTGCAAAGGCTTCTGAATCTTCAGTTCAGTCTTTGGCCCTCTGGAGGTCTCCAAATTGCAGGTTACCAGAAACAGGGACAATAAACCAGGGGTGCATTGCTGTCTTATTCTCCAAGACAGTAGGGCAAGTGCAAAGCTCAGTGTGCTGTAGCAGTGCAGACTTGGTAAAAATCAAAAGGTGCTCAAAAGCAGAAGGGGTGGTCCTGTGTCACAGAACTGTGTGCTGCAGGCTTTCTTCATCTTGAAATAATACAGTGCATGACTGGAGATGACAAATAAAGCAGAATGCCCTTAGTTTAGTTTCCACCAAAGACACAATCCCAGAAGCTGCTGTCAGTGAGTGCTGAGGAGCATCAACGGGAAGAAGGTGCCATGTTCTTGTTTCAGAGGTCTGTGAAGCAGGAGCTGTGTGAATGTACTGTACTGTGAAAAAGGAAAAGACAGTGACTTTTGAGGAAAAGGTTGTGTATGGTTCATAGCATCTTCCCCTGTATCACTGTCTTTTCTATACACCCCTGAATCATACTGTTACTTAAACCCCCCAAAGTGTCAGCTTGTGATCTTTCTGGCCTTAAAATTCTGTCCAAGCCTACCTCTTTTCTTGAGTCTTGCCCTGCTTCTTCTGACTTCTGCTCTGTTCAAAAAAAAAAAAAAAAAATCCTCTTTTCTCTATTTTTTAACCCACTCCACTACCACTGAAATCACAGGGACAGTTTAACAGTTTTCTACTAAAAGACTGTCTCAAGTGCAATTCCAGCTGAAGGAAAAAAAAAAAGTACATTTATTAATACTTCCGTTTCCATGGCACTGAAGAATTCAGACTTTTTCTCTCATGTTTTGACAAGTTGTCTTTGTACTGAGAGACCATAGAGATCACAAGTGGGTTTTTTGCTGAATCCTTTTGTGATATCAGCTGCTTATTAATCAGGAAATGGCAAATACATGGATAGTAGGGTTGCCAGACATAAGAGTCTGGTGGTCTGTCACTCTTCTTCATACCACAGAAGTGGTCTCAGAGAAATTTTGGCTGTATGAATGACAGAAAGATGCAGAGCTGAGACAGGCAGATAATTATTCTGAGATTTTTTCACCCTTGAACAAGCTGACCTGGAAGTGAGCACTTGGTTAAGAATGCTGATAGGAGTGCTGCAAAGTAATAATTTATGTCATTCTTTAGAAAGTGTCTCCCTTGAGCTTTACTGAGTACATAGGTGCCCGTGCCAGATGGACCAAGACAGCTGTATTAGATATGAATTATTTTACATCTCCTGCCAAGGTACAGCTACTGTGTGTTTCACATAGGCTGCATATCCCTCTCTCTCCCCCACCTTACTCACTGTCTATCTGAACTGTATATCCAAAATATTCTAGTAACTGTTGAACTTCTATTAGCTTTTGATGGAGAAAAAATGCTAAACTGAATTATTTGTAATTTTTTTTTTCATTCAGTGACTAAATGCTACAGAATATACATTCAGTAATGAATCTACTTCAGAGAGTTAGGTAGTGTGTGATTAGTACAATAAAAACTTTTTCAGACTCTGAGACAGATAATTTTGTTGATATGTATTACTATAATCAGGAAGTTTTATTTGAGTCTTGGACATGGTAAAGTAATGGAAGTTAGTTATTTTGAAAAGCTGATGGCCTAACTAGATGACCTTGGAGAGTGATCATGCTGAGATTGCAAATAAAAGAAGAAACCCTTGTGGTAGGTGCTAAATCCATCAGCTGTTAGTCTGTCAAACTTTGCATACATCATCACCCCTCTAGGGCAGTCACAGACAACCAGATTGCAGCTGTCTGAAGACAAAGGTGTGGTTTTTACAGTAACTGTGAGGCAACCTCCCTTTTCCCTACCCCTTTGTACTGCTGGTTTCAGGAGGAGTCTGGATAGGATCCTTACATCTGACCAACACAGAAGCACTGAAAACAGAGAGATCTGTAGTAGTGAATGTAGTGGAGTTTAAGGTAAAACCAAAAGTATTCCAAAGCAGTCATGTGCTCTCCACACTGCAGGTTGTCAGGTGTTCATCAATCTCTTATCTTCTGCCTTTGGGAATAGTCTCTCTGCTTGTCTCAGTGATTTGTCTGCCTCTGTCTCTTTGGGAAATTTCACTGCGGAGAAAGTCAGATTTTCCAGCATTTGTTTTTCACCCAGAGACAGAAGCATTTTTCAGGATGTATTTAAAAGCAGTATTTCAAAGGATGGACAGCCACAATTTTTTTCCTTCTTGTTTTTCTAATCAGATTTTGAAAAGGAAAACACAGCTATTAATTCAATGGAATGCTTGCTTTTATGAAACTGATCTTTGCCACAGCAAATGACCAAAGGATACTATTACCTTGGGTATTTATGGATGTATTTCCTCAGCTGGAAATATATTTCCTTATAAATTAGACAATAAGGTATTTTATCAGAGTTTCAATATTGCTGCTCATACTGGCATTGCGTTTTATTTCTTAGGATGGTTGCATAAAGCCCGAAAAGAAAGACTTTAACACTGAGGGTGTTACTGCTTAATTAGCATTTGTTTGATTTTGTGTGTGTATGTTGTCATTGATCTTTAATAGGAGGTTACAAAATTAAAATAATGAAAATTTCGAGACACCTCTGTTTGGCATCTCCATAACCTGAGAATTATTTGAATATTCAAAGTCTCTTCAGTGAATTTCAGAACTGATCTTGTGACCCTTCCCTTCCCCCTTCCCCTTATCCCCTTTCCCCTTTCCCTTCCCCTCTTTCCCCTTTCCCCTTCCCCTTCCCCTTCCCTTTTCATTTCCCTTTCCTTTTTATTTTGTTTTAATAAAGCATGCATATATATTCAAAACTAATTGAATTAAGCAATTCAAACTCTTTTTCTGTTCAGAGTAGGTATAAGGCAGATTATAGGGTTTTTTCCATTGGTTGGAAATTAGCCCTCACTTTCTGTAAGACTGGATTTCACTGTGTACAAACTTATGTGATTTTTTGAGGGGGCTATGAATGTACAGGTTAATAATGAACAGATATATCTGATTCCTTCTAGCTCTAGGTGCAAACTACAGTAAAGCTTACCCCTTTTCAAGAGGTAGAGTACTCTTTTGCAGTTCATTTTTGCATTTGAATTCAATGTTTAGAGCTTTGGCCTTATTCAACATTTAGAGCTACACATGTATTCTTCTACTTGGACAAGAACCAGGCAGTACTCAATGATAAAATAATAATGATAATAAAGAAACTAAACCACAACAACAGCAGCAGATCAGCAGAGAGAAGCTATGAGGCTGCTATCAAAGTGCACACAGCAATGAGTTATAGGTGTTGTTTCCTGATGCTGTTCCTGAGACCTCATGTTTCTACCACAGCAGAAGTGCTGGGATTTTCTTTTACTGGCACAATTAATTTCTGATTCCCAGATGTTGGTATAAAAAAGCTCTTTTTTTTGGCACGGCACCACAATTTCTTCTGAAATAGCTGGTCATGGATTCTTTCAGTTACTTTTTACAGAGATGAACTGAAAGTGTTAAAGGAAGAAAGGGAACAAGGACAGAAGAAGAAAAAGGGTGGGGTTGAAGAAGTTGCTATAATTAGTGACAAAAGGAAGAATTTGTTACATTTCCAGCTCAGCATGCTCATCAACACCACTGGAGAATGTGCAGTACATGTTAAACTGTTCCTTTCTGCTTTGTAAACAAAGGCATGGTTCCCTGCAGTGCACAAGAAAAGCAATTCCACTACCAATAAACTACAGAAACACTTCTACCAGCCACCTCTGTTTTATAAAAAATTCCATCTGTCTAACACTTCTGACTTTCTAAGAGCTGATACATCTTTTTTATCAGTTTCATTTTTGAAGTTGATCAAGACCAAAGACAATTCTCAGTCACAGACTTCTAAATATTTTTTAGGTTGTGTTCAGTTACTTTCTTCAGAATTCACAGAATTCACAGAATGAATAGGTTGGAAGAGACCTTAAAGATCATTGAGTCCCACCCATGCCCTAACACCTCAACCAAACCCTGGCCTTCCTAACACTTCCTAGAAATATTGTCTATATAAACATCACAATTTGTATTTTTACATCTATATAATATATGTATCTCTCTAGATACTTGATTTATATTGATACAGTAATGTCTATATGATTGAACATTGGAATATTCTTCCTGGTAACAGCAAATCTACAAGTTTGCAATTCATATCCTTCCTTTCCTACCTGTTTCAACATTTGCTTTATAAAGTTCTTTCTTGCTCCAGCAGTAATGTAAAAAAGCCTCATGGATCAAAGGCAGATGTAGCTATGCAGAAAGAATGTCAACCCCTGTTCTTCTAGTCATACAAGTAGATGGTACAAGCCACTATGAAAGCAGGCACGGTATACTGCACCCTAAGACTGCCAAAAATGGTATCCTTGGGAAGCCTGGGGGGCTTGAGATAGTGAATGAAACTACACTTTGACTTGGAATAAAAAATACTGCTGACATAGGAGTGAATCACTGCAAAAGAGAAAGTGGAAGCTTCAGATCTGGAACTCATGAAAGACATGGTTTGCTCTTTCTTTGCTTTTAGAGAATCTCCTTCCCTAGTGAATGCTACTGTGCTTTGGCAGGGACTGAACTTTTGCTGTGGGGGCACCAGATGATCCCAAAAAATAAAACCATGTTGTGACAGGCATAAAAGTCTCTGAAGAGGAGACCTTCCCTGCCAAGGACTGAATACATATATATAACTTGCTCAGAGGCCGAACTCATTTCAGAGAACTGAGATATACTCAGGCTTTCTCAGAAGACTAGTCTTCATGGTTTATTTAGCAACAAGAAGGGCTTATGTCCATCACTCCTTTTTAAAAAGCGTGGTAACAGTGAAATACTTGCCCTTGCCTCCTTCTACACAAAAGGTAGTTTCGCTGAGGAAAAAAAAATACAGAACTGGGACAGATGGCATTGCTGAAGATGAATAACTGTGACTCTCTCCAGAGCCTGTCGAAATGACTCCTGTAGAAGGCAGGTATCTATCATCAGAAGTGATACAAATGGCCCCTTTGCTCCTAAGTAAGGCAAGGTATTATAATATTTGAGGTAATTTCCTCGTCTCCTTCAGCACTGCTGTTGCAGGCAGCAAGCGTTCAGCTTCCATTAGAGTTATTCAGTCAGCCTCTTTGGGAGCATTCTTGTCAGGCAGTGACCTGTGCTTTGGTGCTCCTCCAGGGAAGGTGCCTGGCATCTGTCAGAAGCTACAAGGTTATGAGGCTTATGAAAGCCCTGCTCTGCACAAATAAGTGTCTTGCAGCAAGTACCACATTTCAACACACCATTCTCCAGTTCAATATCTAGGATACGACATCACACAAATAAGACAATGCTCAGTGAATATTCACTCTTCTGTTCGTCCTGGCTATTGCAATTATTTAATTTTTTCTCTCAGGGTGAAAGTTACTGTTCAGCAAACAAAGGTTTTCTGCACAATCTTTAAGATTTTCTGTTAATTTTTTTATCCAAGCTGCATCCCTAGAAGAGATTAAAAGTGGATTTTTATCATTAAGAGCATTTTACTGTCCGGGATGCATGTTACCCCTTCTTTTCTGCTGTACAGTTAAAGTAGGCAGAGAGGGAGCAAGGTTGCTGAACCTTGCTCTGAAAGAGGAACAGAATTGAGATCATGCCCTCCACACATGAATTCAAGTTCTGGATTAAGGTTTAAGCACTGTCTTTGTAATCTTGGACTTACTTATTGATACATTTCTCTTTAAAAGGAGAATGTATTTGATGTGAGCACTCTGTCTGTTCATAAGAACTGATCTCTTTTGGTAAATTCACTCAAAGGGCTTTAATTTTGTGTCAGCTGTAACTACTTATTTCATATTTATTGTATTTTACAATAGCACAAAACATACTTCCACTTAGTTTGATTCATTGTACTGCTTAAGACAATGTGATGATGGTCACTGAAAAATTGTCTAAAGTGTAGGGAGAAAAAATGCATGTAGATTTTTCAGGCATGACATTTCAATAAACTGACCTTTGCAATACTGCTTGAGTGACAAGAACACAAAAACGTCATTGGAAACATGACATTTACTTTCAAATATTTCCATTTATCCAGCCAGTGGAGTTTTTTTATGGGGTTATATTTCAAAGTTTGATTTTCTAGTAGTTTTTCTTTACATTTCTATTTGAACTTGTGCATTTATTTGAGTTTGTTGTAGGTAGGCAAATGGAGTTTCTAATGAAACTTCCTGCACAAGCTGAAAAACTGAGCTTCTAACAGTTTGTTTTTCTTCACAGCCAAGCTAACACCTTTTTTTTTTAATCATCTTTCAAATGCAAGCACTGTTATGGGTTTTGAACACTGAATACACTGAATTACATCTTAGCCTAGGTGCACATTATCACAAGGATCAACACCTCAAGAACTAGTGGCTACCTTAAATTCCATTTTTGTAAGTACATAAGCTCTGCAGTCCCAGTATTAATATAGTTATAAATCTGTAAAACATTGTTTAATTAACTGCTTAGCTAATCTTGTTCTTAACAAAATTTAATTGTTGACACAATTAAGATTAATTTGTGTTCTGATTTTTATGAACAATGTTAGAAGCTGGATTATTGGAGTGACTTAGTAGGAGGATGTTCTCTGTACTGATAAAAAGGGTATTCTTGTCAGCAAGCACAGTGCTTTCATGTATATAGATTATGCTCTGACGTCATAAATACAAAAGCATTTGAAAACTTAAATTTCACAGTATTGAAAGTCTAAGTTATTAATTAGATGTATTATGTTCAGTTTACAATGTGAATAACTCGTTCATGAATATATATTCCCTTATCAAGTATTTTGGGAAACTAATTTGAATGTAACCTTTGCAATATGAAAATGCATTAAAACATTTTATTCTACTATCTGATTATCCTATTATTTCTCTATTATTTTATTTCAGTCTTTTGTCTTCACATTAGTTTGCTTTTCCAGGTTCTGTTAAAATTTAATTAATTACAGTTTTCTATACAATTTTTCACCTTACTTCCTACTTTGGTTCAATGTGCTTAGTACAAAACAAAAATGTTTCCCATTACTGACATAGACTTGTTCTTTCCATCTGCTTTTTAAAGTGTTAGAGGGAATTTCCCTTCACATCTACTTATTTTTGAAATATTATATTCTTCTGTGGGTTCCATTCTGTGTGAAAGAATAAACTACATTTCATGAGGCCAAAATTTTTTCCCACTTAAGACTTGTAGTAGTCATTCATAACACTGGAAGTAGAATCTGGCCACAAGTAACTACTGCAACTGTAAAAAATATTCCCTTCGTAAAAGAAGTACTTTATTCAATTTTTCCATTGAACAATTTGTGGATTTTTTTATAAATCTGACAAAACCGGGTATTCATAGTATTATTTCTAAAAACACTTTGTACATAAGAATATTAAGTTCATTTAAATTTTCATCATTTCAAGATTTAGGCAGATTTTTATTGAATTGTTTCATTACCTTCAATATGAAGGTTCAAATAATCGGAAGAAACAATTTGCTGAAAGCTATCTGCAAAGTCACATCAAGTGGAGATAGGTTTGCCTTGGTATGATTAATCTTTCACACGTAGTAAAGACAGATTTCTAGCACATCAAGGACTTTCTCAGAACAGGAACTGCACCACTATGCCTCTGATGTATTCCAAACTTTGGTAGGTTAGCACTTGGCAGAACAATTTCCTTACTGTTTTATCTATAACGTCCTGAAAGCAGCCCTGACAGAACTCTTTTGAATCTAACATGCAGAGTATGTTTTTCTTAAAAACAGCTTTTTAATTTAAAAGGTTTTAGCTATAGACAAATTCTTCTTAGCTATGTCTCCGTTATTCGTAAGAGAGTGTCAATATGGTGGATAAAGCAGCATTAAAAAATCTATTTATTAATTACTATCCTTTCTGTATAATTTCATTCTATGGTGAAATTTCAAGTAATTGATGGAAATTGTGTTCAACTGGGACTAAGATTTTTTTTCTCTGATGTATTTGGTCTTTCATCAGACATGGGGAAAAGTACTACAAGCTAGGGACCAGAAGAATCTAGACCAAATCTCTTTTTATCCAATAGAAGTGAAAAGTTTTAATGTCACTGATATAACTGTTAAATAGTAATTGAATCAATGAGATGAAAATTTTCAAACATTAAAAAATGCACTTTTTTTCAGAACAATTGGCATATTTCAGAAAGAGGCTACTCAGCTTTATACATTTATTTCACCCTCCAAAAATTTCACACTATTTGGAACAGCTTATTCATTTCAATTTTAAATTTTTTTTAATTTTAATTTTGTTTTTAATTTGATTTTGTCTTTTCTAGACAATGCTGTTAAGTATTTACTAAAAATAATTTATTCAGGCTGAAAAAGCCAATTAGTTTTTGTTTGGAAAAACAGTTTAAGTTGTGGCTTAAATTTTCTCCTAATTTACATAGAATCCTAAATTGCTGGCAAGTACCAGTCCTGTGCAAATTGTAGTAATTGCTACAAAACCACAATTCATATTGTTTTCCCAATGAATTAGAATGACAGGGTGGTAGATTCTCACATGATTTTCTAGGAGATTTTTTTATTTCTTTCCTAGTCCACCATGACTCATATTAATAGATAGAAGAAATTTAATAATCTCATAGGAACACGTGGGAGCTACGTAAGTATCTGCAAAATGAAAGGAATATATGTATTTCAGATGCCATCATTACAGCACAAATTGCTCTAAAAGGTTCTGAAGCATTTTAAAAACTTTATCTTTTGACAAATTGACTGATAAACTTTTACCTGAGGAAAAATTCTTGCTGATACTTGCTTATAATATTGGCATTGTAATGTTGATGTATCTTTCATGCTTTGTTTGATTGTTTAATAAAAGAAGTCTTGCATTCAACCACAGTTTTTTGAAAATCAGTTTTAAATACCCTGCAGAGTAGTTTTTCTAAACAATTTGATGCATAGATTAAAATTTCAGACCTAAAGACCACAGGCTATATCGATGACATTGAATTCACTTGCTTCAAAGGGAGCTTTCTTTTGAATACAAATGGTAAAATCTTTCCCACTTCAATGTTATTTCTGCTTGAGTAGGAACAGAATACAATCCATGTAAAAGCCTGATGACTTTGTCTACATTGCCTTAAATATAGTCTAAAATTTGTAAAATTAACACAATTTTGATGCCTCCATTTTTATTTGCTCAAGCTGAGATATTTCAATGAACTGTTGCACCCAAATTCTTTCCTGAAGACGTCACTGAAATATTTTTACACCTCTGTGCCGACATAAGGGAGTGTTTTCAGTACTTTACATCAGCAAAGTTAATGTGGGAAGCATTCAAGTGCCAATGTAATAAATAGAATTATTTTTGCAAAATTACTATGAAAATAGCTGTTAGAACCTTTTTGGAATGCTAAGCTTAATTTTACTACTGTAAATATCAAAGACTGCAGCAGAGATAAGTTGAAGCCTCAGGATCACCTGAGTAATTGACTTTGCAAATCATGTTTATCTTCCACATCACTGGAAGTCTGCTCATTGTTTTGTGTACTTTGTACTACTGCATCTAATTCTGCCAGGTATTTACAAAATGTCAGCACAGTCCTGGACTCTTTATGGGAGAGCAAATAAAAGCAGCCTAGTGAAACCTGCTTTTCTCTCTCAGTTTCTGGGAGTAAGGCTATGAAACTGACTATTCACCTGATTAATGAATACATTTGATTTATTAGATAAATTCTTATTTTAAAATTCACCTCAAAATTTAAAAATACCTAGAATGCAAGATGATAGTTAAGATTTTAAGGACTTTTGGTTTTCTTCGCAAGCCACATGAAAGCGGATGAGGTTGCTAACTGACAGTCTGGTTACCATTCACTAGCAAAATGGCATGAAAGACAAAGTCACACAAGTTCCACACATATGATGCACAAAGAAGGTGACATTAATTATCATGCAGAAAGTTGAAGCAAGACTTAGTTTGAGATTTAATGTAGTTTTAAGTGGCTCCTACCAGAGGAGGTATAGGTGGCTGGTTAAACACCACCAGGAGATCTGGCATTCACCTACAATGGAGCAGTGTTTTAAAAGCAGGTTTAGACATGATGTGATTAATTCACCAGAAACTTTGCTTTGTCTTACCTTCTAAATTTTTGTTCATGTCTATTTTGCCATCACATTTCTTAAGTGATTACACATAGAAGGAAATAAACCTCACTTAAAATGAAGTCTGACTACAATAACCATTTTGCCTTATTGATCTAATTATGAAAAGGTCTTTCTACTGAAACATTTTCCCTCTGTTGCTGAGTTAAATATGGGGAAATTCTAAACTTCTCCTAGAGTTGCTGAAAACATTTTGAATTATTAGCCTTGCTGAATACTTCCTTTATTAGTTCATTATGGATTTTTCCCCTGTTAAGGTCTCTTAAAAAGTAGCATTCTATGTTTCTGTCTATTGACATTGAGACTCTTTGGTCAGTGGTTCAGAAAAAAGTGGATTAATTTTTCTTTTCCGTATTCATCAGATGACCAGTAATGATCCTAATAATGTTGTCTGAGTCTGACAGATGAAGAAATATTGATTTTTAAAATTACAGTGTGAACTGGGTATAGATAACAGCAGAAGCAGGACCTCCAAAAGACCTTTTGGTTTCGTTATTACCTGGAATCATAAATTTGTGACTGTTCATCTAGAAACAATCTCCTTGCATGTGGGGTTCAATACAGTTAATCTTTCCATGGTCTTTTTCAATCTAGGCAAACATTTATCTTCACACTTTCCATTCTGCCCCGGTAAAGTGTCAGAATTTTGTTTTTCACATTCAAGATACGATATTACTACAGTTTAATAGGCACTTGATAAGATTTGAAGCAACTAAACTTCAGCCAAAGAATAAGACTAAATATGTTGCAATATGTAGTTTTGAATCACCCATGGTGCTCTTTCCAGTTATATACTGGAAAATTTTCTCTGCAGTGTTCCTTGAATACATGTGAATACCTAAGCTTCTTGGCTGCTGTCACAAACAAGTGCTGTGCCTAACCAGAAGTATATTAATATTTAGAGAGGTAATATTGACAGTGTGGCAGGCCATAGAAATATATGTAAATGGAGATAGGAGATAAAGAGAAAAACCAGGGTTCCACATTGATTCTGAAGTTCTTTGTCCACTGAATAGGTATTCAATATTATTAGAGCCTTGAGCATAAAGGGATCTGTCTCTGAAATGGTATTACAGTCCTAGATTTCTTTAACACCAGATGCATTCATGCAAAAATGCAACACAGAACACAGCAGTAAAGTATTGGGAGGCTTTATTAAATTCAGCACTCCCTCCTTCTGCCTTCCTGGACAACTGTATGTAATTTATTTGTGTTAATAGCATTAGACTGCAAATGTTAGATTAATGGGCACTGGAAAGCTCTTGCCTTTTCCTACAGGGCAATCAATGCTTACTGCCAAAATGAATTTAGCAAATGTCCTTTGCAACACACAGAATATTACTCATTTTTTGTAGGTAAATACAGTATTTACGGTTAATTTACTGTACTAGCCATCAGCACAAATAAATTTTTGAAGTTCACCATCCAGTCTTACCCCATTCAAATGAGTGTGGCCACTTAAAGGAGGGTAGAATAGGGCTTCTTTTTAGACAGATGAATTGCATACTTATTGAGAAATCCAGGATGAGAAAGGAGTAGTTTAGTTTATNAATACAGTATTTACGGTTAATTTACTGTACTAGCCATCAGCACAAATAAATTTTTGAAGTTCACCATCCAGTCTTACCCCATTCAAATGAGTGTGGCCACTTAAAGGAGGGTAGAATAGGGCTTCTTTTTAGACAGATGAATTGCATACTTATTGAGAAATCCAGGATGAGAAAGGAGTAGTTTAGTTTACCCCTCAAGCAGGTAGTTACGTTCCATAGCAGTGACTTTTGTTATATAACAGCTTTGAGCACAGAAAATTGCCATGGTGTTGTTTTATGGTTCCTCTTGCCACAGGCAAAGAGGAATTCTTTGCATGTAACCACAAAACCTAGCCACTAATGGAATGTCGAAATGGATCAGCGTTTGTCTCTCACAGTATATGAGACAGCAAAATTATCACTTTTCAATCATTAGTGGCCACTGCTAAATTACTGGCAAATGAAATCACTGTATCAGACCCAGCCATTGATATTATGTATTATTATGATAATTTTTATTGGAAAGGAAAGGAAAATTCAGCTACAAATTTATTAAGATATTTTGGATTGTTCAGTATTTTCTAACCATGTGCACATACATTTACATGCAGGGTTGATGTGGCGATAATAAAAGTCTAAGAGGATGTATTCTTTTTTTTCTTGTAGCTTTACTGTGT